>JBAKBP010016182.1:0-52710 GCA_037953745.1 Lithodes maja
TGTTACGATCCAGGTTCTCAAAGACACAGGGCTCTTCAACATTGGACTAGATAATGGCAAAATGCAACAACGGTAACACTAGATCCAACCCCTGCCTTAAACACTGGAAAACAAAACACCATTACCGCCCTGAGTCGTGCCTGGACAACGAGGTATCCTATGACTCGGTAACTGGTGCACACACACTAGGCTGACGCTCGATGAAACAGCCTATTCTCAAACAGTAAAAGATTACTCGATTAGGTTACACAAAGAAAAGATAGTTAACGTGATTAATTAACGTTACGGTAGATACTCAAATAACTGGCACTCCTGTATTAAAGAAAGTGCAATGCTAGTCCTGCAACATCAACTGGAAACTTCTGAAATAAGTCTGATGCTGGGAAGATGTTCGTAAAGAATCTTGAACAATTATAATGCAGAATACGGGTCACAATAAATACTAGGACATATAGTAATAATAGGCAGGCGAATAATAAAGACTGCGCAAAGGTAGTAATGCTCGACAACTAAAGAAATGCTTCGTGACACAATGCAACAGCCTACTAGGGTTGTGCAACTCAACAACAACCTCGGCTCAAAAGTGCAGTGAATAATAATGTTGCATACATATAATAATGGGGGCTTATCTCTAACCAGTGTCTGCTCAGTTAATAAAGTCTAGCTGGGGTATCAAGGCAGGGCAACAATGGGCGAGCATGCGGCTCGTAGCCTAACGTTGTCCGAAGGTGGTATAATGAAGATTACGTTATATGACGGGGATGCTCTCTTGATAAATCTAGGTCTCTAGTACCTAGTTCTATCCTGGCGATCCCTCAGAAGTCAACACAAAGAGGCAGCACTATGTTGTGAGGGATAGGCTATGGCCCTCTCACACCACAGCGCTGTGCTCGCAAAGTAAACCCACCCGAAGACAACTTAGGCTCCCACAGTACCTGTCGATGTCGTGCAGAGCTTAGCTAACACTGCACACATCGGAGACAACGACACAGTAACCTTACCCCTAGTCTAGCTTTAGATAACCAAGCAGAATCACTCAACACCTTGCCAGGGAGACATATACCGGTCTACAACCTTCCCGAGAGAGGACACATACGGAAAAGTCCGTCTCTCAAAAACCTCAATAAAGCCTAATACCTCCTTAACCTAATACATGGAAATTTCTGAGAGCTTCGCGTACAATACGACTGGCCGACGGTGAACGTCTATGCTGAAACCAGAAGGGATGTTGAGTTTAATAAAGATTAGAGAATGAGAAAGGAGAAGTCGAGAGAGAGAAATAGTATGCAAAGTGGCGAGTATGGGGGACAGAATTGCAAAGGATGTAGACGATACGTGTGTCAGGCAAGCTCTGAGCTGGTAAAGAACACGCGGCCGCGATGGGAAGGGACTAGTTGACCACCCGGCCGCCAACGCCGTCAGCGCCCAAGCGAGCCACACCAGAGCTCACCCCACTGCCAGGTGTACCCCCTCACCCTCTCTCGCTCGCCTCCCACACAAGCAACATTTATATTATAGCGAATATAAAATATAAGGCGCGGTCACAGACCAAAACAAAGACCATTTCTAGACTGTCTGTGGCAACACGACACTAATAAAATAAAGCAGATCATTCTAGGACAACTGTAGCCTATCCCCCCCATCCTGGCGAGCGCTAGCGAGCTGCAATGCCCCACGCAACCATTCTGCCAGCGCCGGGAGGCGTCACACCCCCCCCAAGATATGGGACACTCAACCATGAGCCCATATCTGAACAGGCAGAATGTCGCTAGAATCTGCCACTCCTAACCACTCTGCCACTCATGGAATGCAAGCTCAGTCTCCTCAAAAAAATACAACAACATTTATATATAAAAAAAAACTTATCACCCTTCCCAAATATAAGACATTAATTCATAACATTGTGCTCCCAGAGCGAGCTTTAAGAAGCACAGCCTACTGAGGGAAAATCATCTGCACTCAGTACTCAGCTACAATATTATCTTAAAATTAATTATCAAAAAGAAAGAGTTTTTATTTAATTTTTCATATTTTATTTTAATGTTGTTTTTGGCGGCTACTATACAGTAGATGTAGCCTAATTTTCTTCCAATCAAAGCCAACAACTCCTGCCCTGCGACCCTACGCTGATGCTACACACGCGAGCCAACAAGCACCAGTGCAAAAATACACCACGAGCCAAGACAGGAGGCTATACCAACATACTGTGGTAGCCTACCCCGGATCCTCCACCCGCGACAAACAGTCCGCAATCACATTCTCACAACCGGCAATATGGCGAATGTCTAAGATGTACTCTTGCAACATGAGCGACCATCTGGTCAGCCTCATATTCCGGTTATGGAATTGATTGAGGAATTTAAGCGGGTGGTGGTCAGTATACACTACCACGACTGGCCCATAGGCAGGAACATAGACCTCAAAGTGTCTGAGCGCTAACACGATTGCCAGCAGTTCCTTTTCAACAACCGAATAGTTTTTCTGTGCTGAATTAAATTTCTTTGAAAAGAAACTGACTGGATGCTCAAGACCTTCCTCGTCTGTCTGCAAAAGTACGGCACCAGCCCCTACTCCGCTGGCATCAGTCGCCAACTGAAATGGTCGTTCAAAGTCCGGGGCCCTGAGGATAGGGTGAGTGCATAAAAGGTGTTTAACTACTCGAAACGCCTGCTCACACTCAGGTGCCCAGCGGAACTTTTTATCTTTGGCAAGTAGATCTGTCAAAGGAGCTAACACAGTAGAATAGCCTCTTATAAAGCGGCGGTAATACCCAATCATGCCCAAAAATCTCATGATCTGCCGCTTGGTGGTCGGCCTGGGGAACAAGTCGATAGCCTGTATCTTCTGTTGGGGCGGGCTCACCTGCCCTAACCCAACCACAAACCCCAGATACTGCACCGTGGCTTGCACAAAGTCACACTTGCCCAGATTAACCACCAAGCCTGCTTTACTAAGTTGACTAAATAAGGCTTCTATGTGCTCACAGTGACTTTGGAAATCGTTGTCATAAATGATCACGTCATCAAGGTAGACAGTACAGTTTGGGATGTCTGCTACGATGTCGTTCATTAAGCTCTGGAAAGTGGCCGGTGCATTTTTCAGATCATATGGCATCACGTTGCAACGGTAAGTACTGCCATCCACCACAAACCCGCACACCTCTTTAGCCCGCTCAGACAATGGTACTTGCCAGTAGCCTTTGACGAGGTCTACCTTGGTCAAGTACCTTGCTTTCCCGATCTTATCCACACTGTCATCCACCCGGGGAAGAGGATATGCGTTGGTGGGGGTCAACCCGTTCAACCGCCTAAAGTCAATGCAGAACCGAACTTTTCCATCAGGTTTGGGCTGCAGAGTGACAGGAGAAGTCCACCGTACTGCCCCCTTCTCGATCAAGCCTCTCGCCAGCATATACTCCAGCTCATCCCTGAGCGCTGGGAGTTTAATGGGTGGCACCCGATAAGGTATCGACTTGAAGGGGGGGTGCTCTCCTACATCGACGTCATGCACCGCTTGAGTAGTGAGGCCTGGGTGCTCGGCAAATACAGTGGGGTATGAATCGAACAGGTGCTGCACTGCCACCTGCTGTTCCTCCGGCAGGTGCGCCAGAGCATCATGCGCACATTGGCTCGAATTCCCCGCCCACTGATCAGCCGAGACATGACAATCCCAGTTATCATCCACCTGATCATTGCTGCTCCCCTCTCCTTCTCCACCATGACCGCAGCAGGTCAACACAGGGACAGCTAGTGACTCAGGTGGGCGCCTCACATACTCCTTCAACAAATTAATGTGGCATAGTTGGTTACGCTTCTTCCGGTCTGGAGTGGCAACGAGGTAATCTAGATCGGAGATCTTTGACACCACCCGATAAGGCCCAGCGTACTTGGCAGCCAGAGGATGACCTGCCAAAGGCAACAGGACCAACACCTCTTGACCTACCTGAAACTCCCGGAGTTTCGCCTTAGTATCGTACCTGTCCTTCATACGGGCCTGCGAACTCACCAAATTACGCCCGGCCAGCTCCAGACTTCTAAGCATTCTCTCTCTGCTCTCGAGGACGTATCTCAACATAGAACATGGCACAGCGGTACCCTCCCAAATCTCCTTCACCATGTGGAGAGGGCCCCTCACCCGATGCCCGAAAACAAGCTCATTCGGACTGAAACCGAGACTCTCTCCAGGTACTTCTCTTGCCGCGAACAAAACATACGGCAGACCAAGGTCCCAATCCTTTCCGTTCTCTGCGCAATAACATCGAAGCATGCTTTTCAGCGTGGCGTGCCACCTCTCCAACACCCCTTGACTCTCCGGGTGATACGCAGAAGAGACGACAGTGCTGATGCCATGCTGAATCATAGTTTGTTTGAACAGATTAGATGTAAAATTAGAGCCTTGGTCCGATTGCACCTCTTGCGGGTAACCATACCGCGAGCAATACAAGAGCAGGTTCCGGACAACAGTTTTCGCTGTGCCATTTCTCATTGGATATGCATCAGGATAACGAGTGGCCACATCCATGATAGTTAATAGAAATTTATTACCGGCACTAGTAGGGGGTAGGGGTCCGACCATATCAATGATGACCTTACTGAAGGGCGGTCCACTGACAGGAATGGGGTGCAACGGGGCTCTCGGAATTGTTTGGTTAGGTTTTCCAACCCTCTGGCACGTATGACACCTTGCTATCCAGGTTACCACCTGCCCCTTCAACCCCGGCCACCAAAACAATTTTTCTAAAGCCGCCACCGTTTTTCTCACCCCTAGATGTCCTGCCAGTGGTATGTCATGCGCCAACCTCAGTAGGCTATCCCTGCACTCCCGTGGCACCACCAACTGGTCCACTACTCCGGACCCCTCTTGCCAACTACGTTTAGGGTCTTGAAAACGCCTATAGAGGATGCCTTCTAAATAAAAAAAATCTCCTGGCTGTGCATCGCCGTCCTCGTCGAGCTCTACAGCTCCATTAGCACACGTTTGGAGCTCAGGGTCCTCTAGTTGCAACCGACGTATATCTGAGGGTGCCAAGCGATCTAACTGCTCCCGGAGCAATGCATGACCTTCCCCGATACTGGGCTGCTCCCTCTGTCTCTCTCGATGTACATAACGTTGCTGTCGTGGAGACTCGTCATGCCCAGCCTCGTCACTCTCGATGACAGGCCCAGGGGCTACTCCAGAATTAAGTAATGGTGCTAATACTGAATCACCCAGGAGAGCCGCCGAGTCAAAACTCTTAAAACCAACTCCAGCTTTAGCCTCCTCCTGTTGATCGTTCCTCCGCTGGTCTGAAGACGGAGGACTAGGCTGTGACACTTTAGCTGCCCGAGCTCGGGTGACAACACACGCCATGGGTTGTGTCTGGCACCGCTCGACCCACTCTTGCTCTTCCCTACTCACGTCGGCCGGCCTCTCGGCAACGACTAAGGGTAGAACCTCAGAAGCGGGCATTGCAAAGTCGTTGCCGAGAAGAAGGTCGACGCCCTCCACTGGCAGTTTCTCCACAATCCCGACATCCAATTCACGTGCCACACCATCCACCTCCAACTCCAACCGCACCAGCGGGTATGACCGAGTTGCATTAATACCCTGCACCACCACCACCCGAGCCGCGTTTATAGGGTAGCCAGTCAAGTTTTTCATCAGAGTCTGGGAAGCACCTGTATCACGCAAGACCTCTACTCCATGCTTGCGCCCCGCCCACATCACGCAACCCCGCCCTCTATGGTCTCAAAAAACATCCTGAGCAGGGTTCGAGCCTCCCAGGTGCTTCTGCATTGGCTGTGCCTCAGCCTCTGACGAACTGCCCCGGGCAAACTCAGATGACTTCGGAGACACACCAATGTTGCAGGCCAAAGACACAGCTGCTGTAGGTAGTTTGCTAGGACAGACTCTTGCAAAGTGCCCCTTTTTATGACAATGATAACACTCCAACTCTCCTTTGGGCTTCCCTTGGTACTGGGAAGGGCCCGGCCCCTTCTTAAATGGAACGGTGCTAGTCTTGTGGTCAGTCTTAGTATCATGGATCTTGTACTTGTTTGCATAAGGTATATCACTAACTCGGGAGGGTGGGGCGTCACGCTCCTTGTTACCTGCCTCACTATGCTGGGCAGACCCGCACCCACGAATTAGTGATAGCTGGAGGTCAGCCATCTCAGCTGCCTCCTGTAGAGTTTTTCGTTGCTTTTCTTTAAGGTTTAACGTCAGGTCGCCGCCCGTGCATTTGAAAAACTGCTCTAAAAGCACCAACTGTTTAATGTCGTCAAACGTAGTAGCTTTCTCCGACCTCAGCCAATTCCCAAAACCATCGGACAGCTCCCGGGCATGCTCCAAAAAGGTGCTCTCCCGACCCTTGGTAACACCCCGGAACTTCAACCTGTAAGTCTCTGGTTGTAGTTCGTATGCTCTCAGGACAGCCTCCTTGAGTTCCTCATAGATAATACACGACTCTATAGGCAACGCATTGTAGGCTTTAAGACCCTTGCCTATTAATCTAGAGGATACAAGTGCTGCCCATTTATTCTGTGGCCACTGGTGTTCCTGGCACTTCTTCTCAAAGCGTGTGAAAAATTCTGTTACACCACTCTCATCAAACACCGGAACCAGTTTCAATAAGTGCGAGAGAGACTGCTCATGAACACGGTTACCAGCCCCAAGTCGCTGTCCCGTTGTCTCTACTCGCGACTTCTCTACGTCCATGTCGGCACAGTACCTAGTCGACTCAGCTTGGATTTTTGCTAGCTCTATTTGCTGCTCATCTGCCCTTTGTTGCTCCTGAATCTTAGCTAATTAGAGCTGAAACAATAATTCTGGAGTTAACCCTGAAGTAGGTGAAGGTGCTACAATGTTTGAAATTACCGGTGGTCCCCCCAGGGGCAACCCACCCTGCCAGTCACCACCCAACTGTGGACGCATACTCGGGGTCGGCAAACTACTGGGATGGCTGGGAGTCGAGTGTAGGGGAAGCATGGCCGAAGGGCTCTGAGCACTCAACCCCTCTCGCTCACCAGTCACCCTGCCCAGTACACACGTTATCAAGTTATCCTTGGTCATGCTGCTAGTAACCGCATGACCGATAGCTGTGGCCAGGCATTGAAGACCGTACCGATCCATACCCTCCAACCGCTCGGCAGTAACAGGCCATTGCAAAAATATCCTAGCATCCTCCTCACAGTTCACCCGATTAACCCTTTCATCATGCTGCTGTTCCTCAGTTTCGACATTACGTACGGTGTCTCCATTCTCCTCTGACCCGGTATAAGACATGATGCTCACAAAAATTTCTCACCACAATATTCAGAAAAGAAGTACCCCAAACTCTTATGTAGCACTATTCACTTGCCAAAAATGTCTGAAGACTCTCAAGTGTTATACTACTTTGCCAAAAAAAAAAAATTACGTGCCCACTATATTCCTCAATAAAACAAATTACCACAACAATCATGCAATTATCTCTTAGTTCACAAGATCCTGAGCTAGGTCGCCATTTGTTACGATCCAGGTTCTCAAAGACACAGGGCTCTTCAACATTGGACTAGATAAGGGCAAAATGCAACAACGGTAACACTAGATCCAACCCCTGCCTTAAACACTGGAAAACAAAACACCATTACCGCCCTGAGTCGTGCCTGGACAACGAGGTATCCTATGACTCGGTAACTGGTGCACACACACTAGGCCGACGCTCGATGAAACAGCCTATTCTCAAACAGTAAAAGATTACTCGATTAGGTTACACAAAGAAAAGATAGTTAACGGGATTAATTAAAGTTACGGTAGATACTCAAATAACTGGCACTCCTGTATTAAAGAAAGTGCAATGCTAGTCCTGCAACATCAACTGGAAACTTCTGAAATAAGTCTGATGCTGGGAAGATGTTCGTAAAGATTCTTGAACAATTATAATGCAGAATACGGGTCACAATAAATACTAGGACATATAGTAATAATAGGCAGGCGAATAATAAAGACTGCGCAAAGGTAGTAATGCTCGACAACTAAAGAAATGCTTCGTGACACAACGCAACAGCCTACTAGGGTTGTGCAACTCAACAACAACCTCGGCTCAAAAGTGCAGTGAATAATAATGTTGCATACATATAATAATGGGGGCTTATCTCCAACCAGTGTCTGCTCAGTTAATAAAGTCTAGCTGGGGTATCAAGGCCGGGCAACAATGGGCGAGCATGCGGCTCGTAGCCTAACTTTGTCCGAAGGTGGTATAATGACGATTACATTATATGACTGGGATGCTCTCTTGATAAATCTAGGTCTCTAGTACCTAGTTCTATCCTGGCGATCCCTCAGAAGTCAACACAAAGAGGCAGCACTATGTTGTGAGGGATAGGCTGTGGCCCTCTCACACCACAGCGCTGTGCTTGCAAAGTAAACCCACCCGAAGACAACTTAGGCTCCCACAGTACCTGTCGATGTCGTGCAGGGCTTAGCTAACACTGCACACATCGGAGACAACGGCACAGTAACCTTACCCCTAGTCTAGCTTTAAATAACCAAGCAGAATCACTCAACATCTTGCCAGGGAGACATATACCGGTCTACAACCTTCCCGAGAGAGGACACACACGGAAAAGTCCGTCTCTCAAAAACCTCAATAAAGCCTAATACATGGAAATATCTGAGAGCTTCGCGTACAATACGACTGGCCGACGGTGAACGTCTATGCTGAAACCAGAAGGGATGTTGAGTTTAATAAAGATTAGAGAATGAGAAAGGAGAAGTCGAGAGAGAGGAATAGTAAGCAAAGTGGCGAGTATGGGGGACAGAATTGCAAAGGATGTAGACGATACGCGTGTCAGGCAAGCTCTGAGCTGGTAAAGAACACGCGGCCGCGATGGGCAGGGACTAGTTGACCACCCGGCCGCCAACACCGTCAGCGACCAAGCGATATAGGTCACCCCGCTGCCAGGTGTACCCCCTGACCCTCTCTCGCTCGCTTCCCACACAAGCAACATTTATATTATAGCGAATATAAAATGTAAGGCGCGGTCACAGACCAAAACAAAGACCATTTCTAGACTGTCTGTGGCAACACGACACTAATAAAAGAAAGCAGATCATTCTTGGACAACTGTAGCCCATCCCCCCATCCTGGCGAGCGCTAGCGAGCTGCAATGCCCCACGCAACCATTCTGTCAACGCCGGGAGGCGTCACAATGGTTACCCCCAATTGACTCATAAGATCTATTCCCAGATATCCATCTACTCCGCTGTAAGATTTTCCCGATAGGACACAAAAATCTGTGGTGAATTTAATCCCTTTCCGTTGTACCACCAAGGTGTTAGTTCTCCCTAAATTCGTCAATGGTTGACCTCCGGTTCCTGATAACTGAATACTAGTTTGGTTTAGTGGTCCTATTTCTTTCTGACAATTTTTCACAAAATTCTCCTAAAGACAACTTCTATTTGCCCCGGTATCTATTAACATGTTTGCGGCTTTCACATGTATTACAATTGTTTCGCAAGGCATTTGTCTCTCTAATATATTTACCTCGCCATATGATTTTTGGTTGGGTCTCTGTTTCTCTGTATTCTACTGGAAGCATTCCTCCCTGGTTGGTATTTGTCACCATTGGCAGGGGTCAATCATTTGGAGGTGTTGGTATCGAGTTAAATCTGTGAGTCGCAGTTTGAGGGCGGTTTGAACAGTTCCTAGCTAGGTGTCCACTTTTGTCTGTATATAAAGCATGGAATCATTGTTCTCTGATACCCTTAGTTTGGGTTCTCCTCCTCCCCTTTCTTTTTCTCCTCCTTTAGCTCTCTGGCTTCCATTACCTTCTTGATTACATCCATGAGTTCCTTTGTGGTAGTCACTTCATGTATAATACGGTGCTTTCTGACTTCCACTGGACATGCTTGAATCATAATATCTCTTATTTCTGTCTCCTGACTCTCCTGGTCCATGTGTGGATAAGCAAGTTTGAAATTGTTCGTGATCTCCCTCCTCAGAGTTCTCACATTTTGTCCATCTAATTTCAGACTTTTTAGTTTGTCTCTGGCCTTCCTTGTGGAAGTTTCTCGGCCAAATTCTTCAATCAGAGCATTCATGACTTCTGCCCATGACACTATAGTCCCTCTAGACGTAGCCTTACATCGTTCAGGGCCTTGCCTAAGTGTGCCTTTCCATATGCAATCTTCTTTTCATCTTCTCCCACATCAAGTAGAATGAATTGACATTATAATTGTTCAATCCATAGCTCAATTTCACCTTTCCCCTCTTCCCATAATCTAAACGGTGGTAATGTCGTTATTATGTCTGATTCGTTAGATAAATATACTCAATCCAAACAATTTGTCGAATCCCACCGCTCGCCACCAAAATCTAGTACTTATTTTCTAATTCTCCATATACTACTAAGGTGGGAATAATTCGACAGTTGTTTGGAAATTCATATCCTTTATTTAACAAACTCCCTAATAGTTCAATGTTCCCCTAGCAATTGATTCTCTGTTCCGGCCAAAATGAGTTCAACACTCAGATTGAATATTATCGTCGACCCACAATTGATTGTACGTTGGAATTTGCAAGTTCCCGTTACCACCTATTTGGATACCCGCTATTCAGGAATTGACTGACTCAGACTTCGATCCAAAGGTACATTACTAGTCTCCAAAATAATATATCAGCTTTACCGGGCCTCAATATGTCTAGTCCAAAGACCAAGGCTTTAATGATGTTGACCGCTATTTACCTATCTTTAACACTCTTACATTATATACATTATTATCTCTAATACAAATAAATCCGTACCCGTAGGCACCTACATTAATATAACCCTTTGTTTGGAAAATCTCCACTCTGACCTCCTATCTGACAAATAGATAAACTCAATAACACTGATGCCACATATTCAAATAGATATACCTCATTACATAGTCCAATATAAACAATAATTCATAAACACCTGTATTATCAATATTCAACACTTATTTCTCTATATATCATGATTACATCATTACCCTCTATGTTTGATCGGATTGATACTATATCTATCAACTCACTAACTACAATATGTCCTTACACTAGTCGCCTCGACTTGTTGCTATATCATGATCACAAAGTTCATTATCAAACCGGCGAATTCTTCTTCTTAAATGCTACGAATAACAATGTTTCCTTTATAACAAACAAGTATCTTTCATCATATGGACTAGTGTCCGTCCTAACTATTTTTCAAGCTAAATCTGATCTATCTGCAACTATTATTATTTATCCCCACGTCAGTACTATAGTTGCTTCTAACCTTAGTCTCGTATTAAACTCTCCCCTTATCTTTATTGTTCACATTAGTATACTTATCCTATACTATTGGTAGTTAAGTGGCATGGAGCCTTCTCTATCAATAACAGCTATATTCTCTCAACACTTCATATATATATATATATATATATATATATATATATATATATATATATATATATATGTATTATTTATATAAAACAAAATGCTCAATATACCCTCATAAATATTAATAAAGCTTCATACAAACCTTCTCACAAGTCTTTCACCATCAACTTCTAAAGGTGTGAAATTTTAGTGCAGGTTCACCAAAGTTATGCATAAATTATTTTACTTGTAGTCAAAACACCTCCACCAACATCACTGCGTAGAGTCTCTTGTTGTTAGGGTTGGCTAGAGGAGGTTGGTTATAAGTGGATGGTTGTGGTTGTGTTGTAGTTTAAGGGATGTAAGTTATAGGTTATTATGTTGGGGACAGCCTTGTGTCATAATGTCGGTTGTGAGTTATATTTTTGGTTATAGGGTGTTGCTTGTAGGTTGTATCGTGGGTTCTTTGTTGATGTTCGGTATTGGATGTAGGTTATTGGTTATTTGTGTTGGAGGTTTAGGGTTGTGTTGGGGGTCATTATATATATATATATATATATATATATATATATATATATATATATATATATTTGTTACTTAATTACCTGCATTCTAAACACCCACATCACCATTATACTTAAAGCTTGATGGTTGTGGGTTATGGGTTTTTGTATTGCTTAGTTTGTGTCCTTGTCATATGTGGTTGTATATTATGTGTAGATTATGTTATTGTGGTTGTTGGTTGTTGGGCAAAAGTTATAGGTTATGTTGTGGATTCTATCGTATTATTGGTTGGTCGTATTACAGTATTAATAGTGGCGTTGCCAGTGTTGTTATTTGTGTTTTGTTATGGGTTATAAGTCATGTGTTGTTAGTTGTGAGTGACTTGTGGGTTAACAGTGAATATAGCACGAAGCTGTAAATTAATTGATCTCAGTACAATTATACTAGCATGGTGCTTTTATTGTATATAAATATTTTGTTTAGTTAAAGTGACTACTTTATAATTTGCATTATATAGTAATATGTGTACTGTGTTTTGCCTTATTTTATTATTCGACGTGAACTATACTGTATGTGTCTATCGCATTTGAGTAAATTTTAATATGTAAGTTTAAGATGTATATTTTTAACTGTTTGAAAGTGTAATTTGTAAGGAAGTACGGTAACAACAGTTGAACAAATATCAATGTTTCAGTAATTAACCATCAACGATGTTAGGGAGTCTATGGAATGGCTGCTTTTGAATAAATAAAGGAAAAGGGGGAGTTGGATCTTTCTGCAAATATAATTTATCTCTAGTGTCTTTATCGATATTTGCTATGCCATAATCTCATATTATATACTCTCTATCTCTCTCCCTCGTTATGCCTTTAGTCTCAAGTTTACTCTTTACTAAGTTCATGTGAAGGTAAAAAGCCAATACATTGGTATATCCTGATACAACTTTATTGTTCACATTAATACACTTATCCTATATGATCATATACTATTGGTAGTTAAGTGGCATGGAGCCTTCTCTATCAATAACAGCTATATTCTCTCAACACTTCATCCTTTTATTTCTTCAGAAGTCTAATCCATTTCTCTCGGTTCTGTTCTATAAGAACACATCGATTTTTAACCCCTAAGTGTCGGCGCACAACATAAGTCGAGTATAATAAATCTGGACTATCTGGCGGCGCTCGACATAGGTCGTGTGGCAATTTCAGCACATAATGTTGCTGAGAGAGAGAGACAAGTGGTGGCAGGAGAGTAGCGAGCGTATGACTGCTCCAGACCACCGCGGCGAACCTACTGACACGAATCCCACCTCCTCCCTCCCTCTCTCACTCGCTATATACAGAATTGTATGGGGAAAGTGCCGAATTACATGCTTTTTGCACTCGCGTTGCGCGGTTGTTGCAAGAAAACTAGCCATCATAAAAGGATCTTTATGGTGTCATTGGAAAGCTCTGTTTATGCCCTTTCAGGGATAGATACTTGTTTTACGCTCTGGGTCTTATTTAGGCATGAAAATGATCACGTAAACAGCCCTATTTTGGCTAAAAACACCCCGCTGGGCGGTACATATAAATAAACCGCCTAGCCCGCCAATAAGGTGTTAAAGGTTGGATCCACTGGGTTTGTCAAACATTTCTCTGTTTTTCATAAGTCTTGTTCGGGCCCATAAGGGTCCTGGAAACATTCAAAGGTTTCTCTGGAACAGCTTCACCACCTCACGGCCGGCCAATAGTGCTTCTGGAAATCTTCGGTTCCGTCTACTATCTGTCGCCCGTCTTGAATTGCTGGACTGTATGTGTGTAAGCCAGCAATGTGACGACAGGCACCGAGAGACTTGTGGTGTATCCGGTGAGTAGACGGAAGTGATGTTGGGCCAGAGTTGGACTTTAGTGGGGCCGGAAAGGCGAGTTGGGAGGCTGGAGCAGGTGTACCAAAGTTCCCATTGTTGCCCGGGTGAGGAAGAGAGTAAGAGTTGCTTGCAAGTGAACTCCATGTAGGCCGTGACGGGAATGACGTCTGCAGCCCCTCTCCCCCTCTCTGTATAGCCCCGCCTCACGAGTTGGCGCGCTGTGATTAGTTGAGCCGGCCACCCGGGCAGTGCCTTCTTCGGCTGCGCATTTTGAACATTCCTTCCCCTCTCCTCTGATATTATCTCTTCTTAATATGTCCCAGGGAGATGGATGCAAAGGTCTTGTAGTGGCTTACGGGAGTATGGTGCTTGCACGGATGTCATAGACCTATTGCTGAGAGAGAGAGAGAGAGAGAGAGAGAGAGAGAGAGAGAGAGAGAGCATGTATTCACCCTCTCGGTAGTATTATGTCATATGTATTGTCCATACTTAGTGTACTCAAACTAGTATGAACAGTCTCGATGTTACGTAATCTGGGTTGATGTAGCGTTACGTATCGTTCCGTAGTCTTAAGTTGAACGCTTCCATAACCTTGGTCGAACGTTCCATGATTGGGTAGAATATATTATTCTATAGTTGTAAATGGGAAAGTATTGTAGGATTATAATTCCCATATATATATATATATATATATATATATATATATATATATATATATATATATTTGTATTATTTAAGATTGTTCATAAGTATCTCATTGTAAAAAAGATGAGATACATTTTCCATATGTTATGCGCATGCGCGGTATGTCACGACAGAGACAAACATAACGCGCTCGCTCACTCTCCAACCAACCTCCGTCCCAGCTACACACGCTAAGCCTTATTCCCATAGTTACTTCACCAGGTGTTTTCGCTTCACTTTTCATCTCATACTCCATATAGTCACTACATCATCATCTTTGTTAATTAGCACAAACTTAACGTAAATATCTAGCCTATCCTAGCCTATTGCAGCCTCTTTTCATACACTGTTTACCTTACTAACCACTTCCAGTCATCTAGCCTATTTTCCGCCATCCTCCAGTCACCAGCTGAGTTCATCTAAGGGTAAATATTCTATATGGTTAATACTTCCTCATTATCAATAATATACAGTCCACTTATCTAAATTAACCATATAATTGGTCCTTAAACCTTTCACTAGTTTGACTCCCCCCCCCCCTCATTTTGTGGTTGGTGGTGGCCTAGCATACGTGGTTAATTTTTTTATTGTGCCATATTTCGTCTGACCCTCGTGGCCCAGGGCTTTTGGCGTCATGGTGCCGCGGGTGGTGGGGTAGGGGAAGATTATCCTGCGGTGGTTGATAGGCCTGCGTACCCAGGCCCGATTAGGAAGGTGGCAATTTTGGGCCACTCCTACGTCAGGGATTTGTACGTGGACCACGCCGTCCACAGCCTTTCTTTTTCGTAGCTCCTCTGGCCGCCCCAGGTGCCCGCGTCAGCACTTTGAGGTCAACAGAAGCTTGGGGTCAGTTTTTAGAGCTGAAGCCCGACTTGACCTTCTTGGTGATAGGAGGAAACGAGATAAGGAGCGGGGTCAGTCCGAGAGAGATAGCGGAGGAGATCGAGATCCTAGCTGAGAAGGTGGTGCGGCTCTCGGGGGGAGAAGTCCGGGTGATTGGGGTAGAGAAGCGGCAGGCTCCACGAGGGGTCTCTACGGACGAGTTTAACCGCATTAGAAATGCAGTTAACCGTTAGCTAAAGCGCCATATTCCATTCACCCAGGAGCGCTATCAGTCCATGAATACCTCTGAGGCTGACTTCGGTCCCGATGGAGTACACCTCACGCACGAGGCATCAAAAAGTCTCTTTTCGGAGATCCTGGCCATCTGTCGTCGGTGCTTTGGGCAAGACGAGTATGCATTGGTCGCCAGGTCATACAACGAGATGTTTGCCCACCATGACGTTAGAGTTGATCAACAAAATCAGTATAGCCTAGATTAATAATCCTGCAAATCGGTACAGTATATTAATTAAAATTTGATTGTAAATCCTTTAGGCCCAAATTATATAACAATTGATTGGCACTAAGATTAAAATCATCCATACTGTACTGTATAATATTTTCAAAAGTTAAGGTTATTCAATCTATATAAAATTTATACTGTCAAATAACTTCTTTATTAATTCACATGTCTTTCTAAATTCTATTCTCGTCGTGTGCCCTGGAGGCGGGATAATATGATAGCTGATAAGCTGCGTGTGTGTTAATCCAACTCAAAACTTTTTTCCATGTGACTTCTTGAGATGAACTTTTCTTGTGTCCAATTTCCACATTTATTAAATTTAATAATATAAAATTAGCGGTACCCATTGAATTTATCCTGTTTAAATTACCCTATAGGCTCTCTCTCTCTTAAAATTCTTGAATTTATTATAACGTTAAACGGTACCTCTCTTTTTTGACATCTGGAGACTTTTGGCCTATACTGTATTGTACTAAATTTCCCTCCCGGCTTTTCTTAACTTATGGCTTAATGATTCTATAATTTCATAACTATTATGTCAGGAGTTAAATTGAAAAGCTCCAGATTGCTAGTCTACATTGCGCACAATTCTTATTCCGCATTTCGTGAGGGTGTTTCATTTTCGGCTCGCGATTTATTTGATTTCTCTGAGTACTGTATTGTTGTCCGCAACTTATTCGGTCTGGCATTGATAGTTTGATTTAACGTCAATAGATTTCCTTCCCGTATAATCATGGCTAAAAGTGTACAAAAGCGTCGGGCTGGGCTTAACCCGGGAGCTGCGGGGAGACTCTTAAGAGTTCCCCCGGCGGACTGCGGGAAGACTCTTGAGAGTAAGTAAAATAAAAAATCAACTTTTGACATCGAAAAAAAAAAAAAAAAAAAAAATGTATTTATTTATTTTTTTTTGGCCCCTGGGCCATGCAAAATCTCAGTCCTCTACTTCCCCTCCTTCCCCACTTTCCTCCTCTCCTTCAGTTATCACCTATTTTCCCTATTATTCCCTTATTCTGAGGTATATTTTCGTGCTAACATTAGCGAGTTGCAAGCAGGGTGTTGTCATCACTGATGGCAAGCGAGTGTAAGAGAGAGAGAGAGAGAGTATCGATCGACTGTGTCTCAGTGGCCTTGGGGGAAATTGGCCGGAAAGCAGTTTGCCTCACCCATACATTATACAACTCGCGGGCTATATCTCCGATTTTGACCATCCAAACGCTGTTTTCACTTGTTTTATTGTTGTTTCAGGTTAATACCTTTATAATCAACCCATAATAGGCGCATATGGATAATTATTAATGCTATTAATGGTACAATGAATATTTTAGTGACGGAAACACCTCAAATACGTCAGCACAGGGGGACGTTTTCAATTACCCCCATGCGCACTTGTTAGGTTAAGGGCTCTTTGACGGTCTTGACCTCTGACATTGACGAATTTCTTGATTCAGCGTCTAGTGTGGAGGTGGAGGCCAGGTTGCTCAGTATTCAAAAGCAACTTGACAAGTATGAGGTCACACAGGAGGACCTGGCAGACACTTACGAGGACGCCGAGTATATCGAGGTGATAAGAGAGGATACCCTACATATGGAGGGCATACAAGTAATCGTTGCCACACTGAAGGGGATCTTGAGTCCAGAGGTCAAGAAGGAGGTCAGGAAAGAGCCAAAGAAATCCGCAGTCAAATTACCACATCTTACTCTTCCAAAATTTGAGGGTGATGCTACATTGTGGTCGGGATTTTGGGAGATGTTCAAGTGTACCATCCATGACAATCCCGACCTCACAGATATACAACGCTTCACCTATCTAAAGGGTCAGCTTCTGGGTGATGCACATAAGCTAGTCGAAGGATTCATTATCGAAGGTGCAAGCTATGCCCCAGCAATAGAGCTCCTGCAAGAGACATATGGGCATCCAGATTGAATCAAGGCAGCTTACGTTATCAAATTCAATCAATTAGCGTCACCCAAACACCAAACAGCTGACCTGAAAGACTTCTATGCCAATACAGAGAGTGTGATGAGGTCAATCATTAGCCATGGTATTTGTTTGGAGGAATTTTGTGTGGTGACTCTTGTCAATAAGTTACCATCACCACTAAAAGAAACCATAAAACGGGAAATGGGAGACTCGAGCCTGGATTATAAGAAATTCACCCATTGTTTCCAGGCTGAAGTGTACAATATGGCAGGTCAAGACAGAGTAGGGGGTACACCCATGGCTATGGCAACGTTTACCGCCCAAAGTGAGTACAGGAAATTCAACTGTGTTCTGTGTAGTGGCACCAATCATTTATGGTACAAGTGTGTGACGTATAAGACAGGGCCTCTTAAAGTTAACAGAGCCCGTCAACTACGTCTCTGCACTGGGTGCTTGTCAAAAGACCATGGCCATTCGGGTTGTACTAATCCTAACATAAGAAGCTGCAAGTTTTGTAAGGGCAAACACTTTCATTCCCTGTGTACACAAAAACAAGGGAAGGAAACTAGACCAGCGGAGGATAACACCAAGAGAGAGCAGACTGTTGCTACTTCAACTACAATGTCTGTTGCCACAGGTAAAAATACAGTAATCTTGCCCACCGTGCAGCTGCCGGTAAAGGGTAAGTTTAATAATTTTGTTAAAATCAGATCGCTACTTGACCAATGTTCTCAGAGGACCTTTGTGAAGTCTTCTGTTCTATCCTCCCTTTCCTACATTTCTAAAGGAACTGAGGAGTTATGTCTTCACGGATTTACCGGGAAACAAGCCTCTAGGGAATATAATGTTGTGGCACTGCAATACAAACACAGAGGTAAATTTCATCATCTAGACGCAATAGTGGTTGATGAATTGCCAGAACATAAAGGTGAACTTAACCTAAAGTCTAAGCTGGTTTGTTTACAAAGTAAAGGCATAAAATTAGCCGATCCTCACGCAACGGAGCAGCTGGAGCTGCTCATCGGTGCGGATCACTACTACAATATAGTGCGACCTGGGTATAAAAGGTCAGGTAGCCTAATTCTGCTTCCTACCAAGTACGGGTACGCCATAAGTGGTTCATATGTGACACAGCCTACCAGCTCCAGCACAGAAGTAATTACTGTATTGAAAGTAGCAGTAACCCCAATGGACGAATACATGTCCACTGGTAATATTCCACCATGCAAAAATTACTTAAATGTTTTGTGGGAATTAGATCATATCGGGATAACCCCGAAGGAATACTCACTGGTTGATCGTCGAGCACTATCGTCGTATGAGGATACCATTACCTACGATCCCGACAGCCAACAGTATAAAGTGAGACTGCCGTGGAACAATTCCAAGGATCAGCTGCCAACTAACAAGGGTCTGGCCATAGGCCGTCTTCGGGGACTTCAGAAAAGATTCATCAAGGAGCCTTACTTTTGCGAGGAATACTCAAAAGTCATAAGGAACAGGTGTCCCGGGGTTTTATAGAAGAGGTGACTTTTGATACATCAGATACCGGACATTACTTGGTTCATCATGGTGTAGTCAAGGAGAGCAAAACTACGCCAGTGCGTATTGTCTTCGACTGTTCCGCCAAGATGAGTGAACGTCATCCTAATCTTAATGACTGCCTGTACACTGGACCTTCACTGGTGCCAGACTTGGCGCAGGTTTAGCTCCGGTTTCGACTCGGTAAGTATGCCTGGGTGTCTGATATTGAGAAGGCATTTCTGATGTTAAGACTCCATGAAGACGACAAAGACTATACGCGGTTTATGTGGCCTAAATACCCTAGGCAACTGGATTCCCCCCTAATTTGTTACCGGTTCCGGGCAGTTTTATTTGGCGCGACTTGTTCCCAATTCCTTTTAAACGCCAACATTTTAAAACATTTATCGAATGTCAGTGCAGATCCGCAGGTTATTCATCAGATTCGGTCAGGGCTGTACATCGACAATTTACTGGGTACAGGAAATGCAGAAGATTTCCTAATTGATACCTATGGTGTAGTCCGAGAAATTATGAATGACGCCCATCTACATTTGCGTGAATGGGCGACAAATAATTCTGTTTTGCGGACTGTACTGCAACGGGATGGTGTGGCGGCTGTACAGCAGGAACATGTTAGAGTGCTCGGGTTGTTTTGGGAAACGGACACCAATACCCTCTCATTCGGCGTTCAGTACGCGCATTATTCGCAGATTACAAAACGGATTTGCTTGAGTATGACGGCTAAACTTTTTGACCCCTTGGGGATAGTTCTACCGGTGTCGATCAAATCAAGATTATTCCTTCAGCAATTATGGAGGATAAAATTAGGTTGGGATGAGGTTTTGACTGGCGATCTGGTTCAGGAGTGGGAAGACATTATTTCGGATCTTCGTCTCTGTAAGGGTTTTAATTTTCCTTGGAGAGTTGTCATGGACCATCCTGTTTCCATTCATGCCTTCTCAGACGCTAGCAAGGTAGCGTACGGCACCGCCATATACTTTGTTGACACAAGTGGCAGCCGTTTAGTCATGGCGAAGGCGAAAGTCGCCCCGATCAAATCCCTTTCCATCCCAAAATTAGAGCTGACTGCAGTTCTGTTGGCTGCTAGACTCGTTCACTTTGTAGAGGAAACTTTTAAAAATGTGCTAAATATCTCGGAGACAGTTATATGGAGTGACAGCCAAATTACGCTTTACTGGTTACATAGCCGAAAGAAGGTACCAGTGTACGTCACCAACCGTGTCGACGAAATTCGTACCCTGCTCCCAACTGCACAGTTCCGGTATGTGTCTACCAAAGAGAATCCAAGTGACTGCATTACTCGTGGTGTCTCTGCTAAATTTCTCAAATCTTCTGCGTTGTGGTGGAATGGCCCCATGCTGGCTTAATGATCCCAACGAATGGCCAGAGAATATAGATTTGAGCGAGCAACACACTGCTATTGTGGCACCGGTAATTGACTCGGTGCCTGACGAAGAGACACGGTTATGGGACTGGGATAGATTCAGCAGCTATGAGAAGTTACAACGTGTTACAGCATGGGTGATACGATTTGTAGAAAATGTAAAAGCAAAAATTAAAGGCACACCGCCCACAGGTAGTGCTTACCTCAATGTGAAGGAGATCAGAATTGCAGATAAATTATTACGTAAGCTCTGTCAACAAGAAATATGTACGCAGGAATATAAATTACTGGTTAAGGGAACAAAGTCTAGGAATAACCTGATCAACCAGTTGGGCTTACACTTGAATGGGGACTTGATACATTGCGGAGGCAGATTACGATTTGCAGCCCTCTCTGAGGCAAGTAAGTATCCAATACTACTGCCCCCCAATCATCCCTTCACCCATCTTATCATCGATAGGTGTCACCGACTCTGTTGTCATTATGGGGTTGGTCATATAGTCACCTATGTAAGACAACGATGGTGGGTGCCTAGAATCAGGCAGGTGGTCAAGAAAGTCCTTTGCAAATGCTTAAAGTGTAGAAGAGTACAGGGAACACATTATGATCCCGTCGGAATTCCTCCCTTACCAAACCTGCGAACAACCCCAGGTGACCCTTACAAAGTTACCGGGGTTGACTACAGTGGAGCAATCCCTGTGAAAGATTCACCCAATCTTAAGGTGTATATGATACTTTTCACCTGTGCTGTTACCAGCTCAATTCACCTGGAACTGGTCACCAACCTCACTTGTGATAGCTTCCTACATGCCTTCCGAAGATTCTGCAGTCGACAGGGATATCTGCGTATCATGCTGAGTGACAAAGCAAAGACTTTCATAGGGGCATCTACATATCTCAAAGAAGTGAGCAACAATCTCTCATTGAGGAACTCAACACCATACTCTTGGAGATTGAAGCCACCGTAAATGATTGCCCTCTATACTATGCTTCTGGTGATTTGGAAGACCTTACCCCAATCACACCCTCAGTACTGGTACGTGGATACAGACTGCGGGGATCTTCCTGAAGAGCATGACGAGGATACTATGGAAGATCCAGACTACATAAGTAAGGACGTGATATCGGCCCGCTACAAATATATTCGTAAATTATCGCGAGATATTTGGCATCGCTGGTCAACAGAGTATCTGGTGACTTTAAGGGAAGCGCAAACAAATAAACTAACACCACTAAAGGGTCATTGGCCTAGGGTAGGGGACGTGGTAACCATCCATGAGGAGGGCCCGCGCGCATTTTGGAAATTGGGTCGGATAGAGGAGTTGTTACCAGGTCGTGATGGTGAGGTTCCGGTAGCAAAGGTTCGCACCAGGACTGGAGTAATCACACGGCCAACAGTCAGACAATATCCTCTTGAGGGTGACCTCGATCGCAAGGACACCCCCTCGGATCAGTTATCCATTGATGTCCCCTCTCTGGCTTCTACTTCGACGCAGCCTGTGGACGCGTCCGGCGGACGCCCACGTCGACAGGCAGCCCAGATATCCTCCCAAGCTTGGCGGGATAAGATTGCCTCCGGGCAAATGTAATCTAAATTTTGTATATTTTCTGTTGGTGGGAATATGTCCATACTTAGTGTACTCAAACTAGTATGAACAGTCTCGATGTTACGTAATCAGGGTTGATGTAGCATTACGTATCGTTCTCTAGTCTTAAGTTGAACGCTTCCATAACCTTGGTCGAACGTTCCATGATTGGGTAGAATATATTATTCTATAGTTGTATATGGGAAAGTATTGTAGGATTATAATTCCCATATATATATATATATTTGTATTATTTAAGATTGTTCATAAGTATCTCATTGTAAAAAAGATGGGATACATTTTCCATATGTTATGCGCGGTATGTCACGACAGAGACAAACATAACGCGCTCGCTCACTCTCCAACCAACCTCCGTCCCACCTACACACGCTAAGCCTTATTCCCATAGTTACTTCACAAGGTGTTTTCGCTTCACTTTTCATCTCATACTCCATATAGTCACTACATCATCTTTGTTAATTAGCACAAACTTAACGTAAATATCTAGCCTATCCTAGCCTATTAAGGCCTCTTTTCATACGCAGTTTACCTTACTAACCACTTCCAGTCATCTAGCCTATTTTCCTCCATCCTCCAATCACCAGCTGAGTTCATCTAAGGGTAAATATTCTATATGGTTAATGTTTCTTTAATATCAATAATATACAGTCCACTTTATCTAAATTAGCCATATGTATTATATTCTGGCTAACATTAGGCAATTGTATTTCGTTAGGAAGGACCACAAAGTATCAAAGAGGTCTCCGTCAACCTTCCAACGTCCCCAGGTTTTCGTAACATAAATTAAATCTTCTATTGATAACTATAATAATCTTTTGAATAGTCATCGTAGTGAAATGTACAATAATAATACATTGCAATTGTAGTGTTCTTAAGACACCATATCCAATTAAGGCTGTGTAAACTAAGGTACCGATATGGTCAAAACACTAACACTAACGTTATATCAACCCGCTGGTGGAAAGACTTAGTGGTGGTGGGGGGGGGGGGGGGATGGTTTGGGGTGGAAGGAGTATGGGTAGTGTGAACCAGATATACAGTAATTATATATAGATATGAAAGATGAAGCGGCAATAGTAATAGCAATAGTAGATGTAATAGGTAAGAGAGAGTAGTGTGTGTGTATGGAAAAAGGGAGAGGTGATCTTCTTTATTACTGTGTGTCTATGTTAAAACGTCGACTAAACTAATTGTTCGCCAAGAGTTATGAATGCAATTAAGTCCTATGGACCCAATTTCCCCAACAATCCCTTTTAACGTGCCATTCACTGCCTCATCTCACGTGCTATTTCATGGACTATTTCCATGATGACTCCTGAGGTTCACTATAACCAAACTATCTTATTGTTCTCTATTTTATTATCCCTTATTTGTATCAGCATCTCTTTAGAGACCATCAACATCATAGCATATCATAAGACATTATTATTCAGACTAATTAAGTTGTGGGAATCATATCGTTAATTGGGATATATTTTTGACGTTTTGGTTGATATTGGTCCTTCCTAAGTTGCATAACTGTATCCAATGATAGCCAGAATAAAAAAAATGAAAAGCGGTATCGTATACCATGAATAAGCTTGGTGATCGAAGAAAAAGTGCCAATTTGTTCCTTTCTTTAAAATCACTGCACTATTTTATCTATATTTGAATTCTGTCAATGTTTCAAGGCTCCTTTTGTAGCCAGATTATTTTGGTGTGTCCAAAATCTACTACAGATTGGTTCAGAAGTTGCCAGACCCAAAGTTACCGAAAACATTGCTGCCGGAAAAGGTGGTCGTGCGAATCTGTCTTAAAAAAATTACCTCAGACAATACACATGCAAACTAATATGTTTTTTATATTATGGCAATTGTCCGATTGTTTAATACACATTTCCAAGAGTTAATTGAGCTCTCGGAGATAAGCATGAATATGAATGAATATATTATTTACTAGAGGGGCACTCGGTAGATCGCATACCTCCGACGACGCTTATCTCTTTAATCTGGTTGCAGGATATGATGTGGATCACCTCATAAATGGTATTATTTCTGCCTTTACTCATCCTATCTACCCACCAATATCTTGTTAAAAGACAACCTCTCTCTCTACACCACTTGGCCAGGTGATACCGTGTTGTTAATTTATCGTCAAATTGTTTAGTGTGGCCCTGACAGGTTAAATATTTTGGTGCTCACCTCCACTGGCCGATAATTACTCAAAGGAAAACGATATGCACAACAAAACAAGTTAAACAAAACAAAACATATATATTTACATTTGTAGTTCCTCCTTCTCAATGTCTAACACTTTTCAGTATGACGCCGTTATTATATTTTATTCAGACTAAGACTACTCGGCTTTATTATGCTTATATCTATATAATTAACTTGGATTATTTAAAAATATTCAAAAGCACCTCTAGGAAGTAATGTGATACTAACTATATCAGTTGTCCCTCTGAAACTCACAGGTACAGTATATTCTAAACCGAATTAAGTCATCTATATATGGAAGACAGGTGTTATTGTATACTAAAAGGACTAATTTATTATATAACGTGTTTGATGTGGTCGTGAGTAAAGTGGCTTGGGTGTTCAGCTCACAATCGAGAGAACCTGTATTCGACTCTCAGTCAGAAGGAAACTTTTTGGCAAGTTTTCTAACACCAGAGGTCTTTATTCACCCAGAAGTAAATTTTAATCTGGAGTTACCAGACATTTGTGACGTCTTATCTGGGGAGATAAAACCTGGATCATACACAGTAGCCCCTGTGTGCCAGGTTCTGTTGGCCATCCTAATGAACTTATTGCCTGAACTCATGGCTCAGCGGTCAAATTTTTGGCCCCCTTGACCAATTGTTTGGGCGCCTGGCCAAAGTTTGGGCACCTCCATCAAACGTGTATCAGCCTGGCGGAGCTTATGGACACCTGAGTGAACACCTGGCCACTTAACCAACCTGTCATACTGTACTTTTAGCCACCAGGCTCATCTTTCAGTTGCCCTGCCAAACTGTTGGATGCTCTTACAAACCTGTGGCCTTCCAGCTGAAGTATTTACCACTCAATTACATGTTTGGCTTCTTCACCAAAATGTGTGTCACTTGTCCAAACTTTTATCTGCTTACTAAAATGTGACCACCCCGCTATCAACCTCCAGTTCAAAATGAGAGGAGGGAGGAATATTGATGTTGAGCATTTTAAGAATACCGTGGCTCCCAAGGGATACATTTGTGTTCGCCTGGCAAACAGCTTGCTTCTATATACTCTCTGTCTTTGACACTATTAAACAGTTATCAAGTTTCTGTCTCCACCAACATCACTAACCCAGACAAACATTTTAAACCATTTCTGGTGAACTAGGCCGACTTTCCCTCCATTGTAATTGGCTGGGAGTGGGGACTATTGTAATTACATTCCAGTTCTGGGAATCCTATCAGGTGGTTAGAAGCACTTATGATGTTGCATCTCACAATCCCAATGACCGTCACATATAAACTACTAAGTCGTAACTTTCATGCCAATGATAATAAAAAATGCCATTGATGGGTTGGGCGGATTATAACAATTGCTTCTGAGTGTTATCGAGTATATATAACGAAGGCTAAGGCTATCGTATATCCAGTACACATAATATATTTTCCAATAATTATATCATGACGAATGGAGGGCGTTTCCTACATCTTTCAGTATAGCATGACATTCTCTTTCACTTTATTCTGGTTTGCACTAGACGATTTGATTTTGTTAATGAGGGGCCTGGGGGAGTGACAGGGTTATTATTGAATTTTATCATTAATCGTCCATTACAAACCCCAATGCACTAAAATAAACTAATGAAGGCATATGATAATTTTGACCACTTTCATTCATAGAGGTTCTTCCCTTAAGATAAAATTTGATGGTCTAATATATGCTTTAATAAAGTTAAAATAATGCCACTGTACTTTAAGGGGGTTACGATATAAATATTGAATGTTGTTTCTGCAGGTGATAAATTATAAAATATATAAAATATAAAATATATAACCAATACAATTTGCCATAAAATTGTAGTTGGTAATGTTACGACCGGGCACTCGGGTACACTAGGGCTCTTACACAGGACTCGAGTATGGCTCGCTGCCACAACGGAAACACACGATCCCAACCCCAGAGTACTGCCAGCCGAACAAAAAACGCCACTACCCTCCAGAGTTCTATCTGCTATAACGGGGTATACAAGAACTCTGTACTAGCGTTTCACACAACAGACTAATAACTAGACGGGAGTTATCTAGTCTGGTCAACAATCAAACAAAGAAGAAAGTACTACAACACTAAAGAATAGTGTTGGCCGAAGCCGAAGTAATCCACCCTTGAACTAAGAACTTAAGAAGTCCTCCACCCTCTACTTCGGATCGGCACTATTACGTTACGTTAAACAATAGTCCTCGAGCATCAAGCAAGGTATCTTCTGATAAGTTAGATGCTTCTCGAATACTCATAAGAAGTAAGTATCGGATTTTGAACAGCAATTTAATGAATAACTCACTGGTAATTAAAGGCTTTAAATTGACATAAGAAGAATTATAAGAATAAGCAATAGGATATGGCAAACATTAAGAAGAAGTACTCCGACAATGCACTGGCAATAGCCTACTAAGATTGTGCTCGTGGGCCACTAATCTCTGAAGCAGCTAAGCGCGCCACGCATGAAATCAATAGTGCTTAAACAATAATATACATAAGGAGAAGCTTCAATACTATACTGTATCTGCTGGTCGAGCAAAGTCTAGCTGGGATATCTAAGGTTAAGAGACAATGGCTGAGCAAGCGGCTCGTAGCCTAGCGAGGTCCTTAAGACTGTGCGGCCAAATTACGGTAATTGACGGGATGCTCTCTTGAGAGATCCAGATCACTAGTATCTGGTTCTCTCCTGGCGATCCTCTCAAAGTCAAGCAAATGAGATAGCACAGTGTTGGGTGGCACAGGCAAAAGCCCTCACTCGCAACACAGTGCTAAACTCCCACGGTACACAATCAAAAAGACCCCCTAGGCTTCCCACGTCTCCGTTGCAATTGTGCTGGTTCAACCAACCTAGCACTCATAGGAAATCACAACTCGAGGAACCCTATCCCAGTCTAGCATTACCTAAACCAGCAGAAAACAGGAACATGAATAATAGTACACAGGGAAATACATATACGAGTGCAACAAACATCAATCAATCCTATTCTAGTTGACCCTTCCAAAATAGGCTATCTAACAGGCACTTATCTCGTGAGAACTCAAGCGATAATACTTTGGCTGACTAAATCTGCACCAAAGGGGTCATGGAGGTTAAACAGGGACGAGAAGAGAAGAAGATAGGCTGTTCAGAGAGTAGAGAAAGTTCACATCAGTCGGAAGAATATGGATAGTTGCAAGGGATATGAGAGGTCGCTTTGCCTGATGAGTTCTGAAGAAAATGCGGCGGGACCTCCCTTTTTATACTCGGCCCTTTAGTGAGCATAACGCCAACTACTAAGGACCGCCCACTGGCAATCATGACGTCATATTCTCTCTCAATCTGGGATCGACAAAGAACTTCCCACGCGCTGAGAGGGAGGAAGGGGGGAGGGAGGAGGGAGTGAGGCCTACACACCTCGTGGCGCGCTCACTGGCCGTCGTTACATAACTCTCTCTCTCATCATTGTATATAAGTCCCACACACAATACTTATAACTAATGATATAAAATAGAACTCGTTGACTTAGAAGAAAACAAAATACATAATGATAATACTTATAGTACAACGGTTCACATAAACTGAGTTAGGAAACTCTACACAGACTACAGCCAAAGTTCCTGCCCTGACGATCCTAGCGAGGGTGGGGCCTGACTGGGCGTTCTGTACAGCATGCTCATACTCGACATGCGTCACAGTAATAACTTACAAGTAATAATTTAAAATTGAGTCTGAGCGTACAGTACATAATGATATATGACGCCACTCTTAGAAAGTCTTATTCTGGGAGCTTCTTTGTGAAAGAGTTGAAAATATCTTCCATCTGCGACTCAGAATGAAGAAAGTGGGTAAGAATTCTTCAGAAAGTGCAAGAATTGCGCTTTGGAAATGCCTCACGTTATATGAGAATGTTTTCACCCCAACTGACTAGAATACTCAGTGAAAGGTGACAGAGAGAGAGAGAGAGAGATGGTGCTAATATTGATTATGGTAGTGATGATCATTATAACAATGATTAACCCTCTCACGTTCTTGACGCAATTTTGAGCCTATTAGGGATACTTTAAAACCTTTGTTACCATCAGGGGCATTTAAAAACCTTTAGTTTAGTTACTTTGACCTCTGCAGTTGTCTTTGAGTTAGCTGTGGGCAGAAAACTAATTTTGGAGAGGTAATTATAAGAGTGAGAGAACTCTAATATTGCTAATCTGGCAACCTCTGCGTCATATAGTCGTGAGAGGGTTAATACCACCATCTTTAGCAACATCAGCGACAAAATAGAGTCTACCCTTCACCCGGGCTCTTCATGTATTCAAATCCATAAGTTCTGTAGTTATCTTTTAGACTCCGGACTAGCTAGCTGCACCTCCAGACCAGACAGACTTATCTACCTGCCTCTGCCTCCCTTTGGGTGTGCCTTTCTTACTGGACTACACACTGCCTGAGAGACATTAAGAACTCCTACCGTTATTGGACACAATGTCTGTTAGGCAGGTGTGGACAGTTTCCATGCCTCATCCTTTGCAATTCTTCTCTATCTGGCAGCCCCAAATATATTCTAGCAGCATGACTATATGCAATGGCAACATTTACCTGGCAGCCTCAAATATATCGGTCAGCAGCAACGACCATTAACTCTGCAGGGTTTGAGCATCGTTTGTTAGTGATATGCATCCAACTTCATCCAGCAACAAAGAAAATAACCATAAGCCACTACCCACCTGCCTGGATATGCAGCTGTAGCCACCAACACCTTCGGACTCCATCCCTGAGGATTGTTCCATTAATAGCTCCAAAGACAAGACTGATGATCCAGATACTGTTATCCGGACACTTCGCCCTCACTACATTATCTCCTTGGCCCTACTGTCCGCCTGGGACACCATTTGTGTGTTGCCTGCACACATTGACTTTTTAATCTTATATCTATCTATCTATCTATATGCTCAGGCCCAATCCCCATTTTGGGGGTAGCCGACTCAAGACAGAGCAAGAACAGGGAAAACACAAAAACATCATAAAACAAAAAAATAAACACAGATAAAAACACAAACTCTCACACATCCAGGTCACCCAGGAGAAGACCCAGAGACCAGGGTTACCAAGGTCGCTCCAGCACTCCCCCGGCCCCTGACCACCCGGAGAGGTTCCGATCTCGGCAGGCAGACATGCAGCGGAGCCAAAGCCACAAGCCCTCCCATGAGTTTAGATAAACTCAAGGTAAATAAAACGCCTGGACCTGATACAATCTCGCCTAGAGTTCTAAAGGAAGCTAAGGATGAGCTCTCTAAACCACTGACATTACTATTCAATAAATCCTTGCAGTCTGGAACTATGCCCGATCAGTGGAAGCTAGCCAACGTAACACCGATATTCAAAAAAGGCAGCAAATCCCTATCCAGTAACTATCGTCCAATTAGCTTAACCTCAGTTGTATGTAAAATGCTAGAAACGGTCATAAGAGACAGACTCGTAAATCACTTAGAGGAAAATAACATACTTAAAGATACTCAACACGGCTTTCGTAAAAAACGTTCCTGTTTAACAAACCTCTTAGACTTCTTCCACGATATCCTCAACCTCTACGATGAGAGTAAAGCTGTAGATATTATATACCTTGATTTTCAAAAGGCCTTTGACAAAGTTCCCCACAAACGTTTACTGCTAAAACTAAAAGCGCATGGAATACAAGACGGTGTGTTGAAATGGATAGAAAATTGGCTCAGCGACAGAAAGCAAAGAGTAGTCATAAACGGTAAGGCATCAAAATGGACCAATGTAAGTAGCGGGGTACCCCAGGGATCGGTACTAGGACCAATTCTCTTTCTAATTTACATCAACGACATAGATGAGGGTCTCACCTGTACAATCTCAAAATTTGCTGACGATACAAAAATTGCAAATAGCGTACTCTCAAAAGAACAAGTTGACGATATGCAACACAATCTAGATAAATTGTCATGTTGGGCCCAAATTTGGCAAATGAGTTTCAATGCGGATAAATGTAAAGTACTACATATCGGATACCTAAATGAGAAAGCAAACTATTCGATGAATGGCACTCAGCTTAAGAATGTAAACAGAGAAACCGATCTGGGAGTAACAATATCGAGTAACCTAAAACCGAGTCAACAATGTTCAGAAGTTGTTAAGAAGGCAAACAAAATAATTGGCTTTATAGGCAGGTCATTTGAGCATAAATCCAAAGAAGTTATCCTAACCCTTTACAATTCCTTAGTCCGCCCTCTTCTGGAATACTGCGTTCAATCCTGGTGCCCTTATTACCAAAAAGATATAAACAAGCTAGAACGAGTTCAACGTAGAGTTACCAAAATGATACCTAGCCTAAAGAACAAACCATACGAAGAGCGTCTTAGAGAATTAAATCTATTTCCTTTAACCCAGCGCAGATTAAGAGGCGACTTAATTCAAGTGTTCAAAATCATCAAAGGCATCGACAATATGAACTGTAGTAAGTACTTCACTATCGACCAATCTAATTACACGCGGGGAAACGGTTGCAAAATTATTGGTAAATCTTTTAACTCGCACGAATCTAAGAATTTCTTCTTCAATCGAGTTGTCAACTTGTGGAATGGGCTTCCCCGAAACGTTATAGACTGCATCACCGTTGATTCATTTAAACTCCGCCTAGACAAATATCTCGCATCAAACCCGCGACTGACTGCGTTTGTAAATGAATAACTTTATTTTATCCCCCCCTCAGTTACTAACCCATCTGTCCCCTACTAACTTCCTAATCCTGCCACGGACATTAGTTCCAGGGCAGTAATTCCCTTTCCAATGTTCCCTTACCCACTCTAAACCACTGTTTGGACACTTGATCCTCAGTGTTTTGGAGGACAAGCAACCTAGAAGGGTCACTGGATCTGTTGTTGCTTGATTTCCTTTGTACTCCTTTGTACTCCTTTGTACCACACTTCCAGGCACACCCTTCATATTAATCGTCTCCCCGGGCCAGGCGCCTGATGGACTATTATCTAGTCCAACTTGCGCCCGACCCCTTACTCCAAATGACCACATGTTCACTCAACTATTCACAAGCATTCTCCATTCACTCTTGTCCACCACCACTTCCCCTGCCTGATCTATAGTCATTCCTCTATCATCCAAAGCCTTTCTTACACAGTCTCTCCATCTCAATGGGGGTCTTCCTGCCCTTCTATCTCCCCTTGTATCTGACTCACATATTCTCTTTGTAAGCCTTTCATCTCCCATTCGTTCAACATGACCATACCAGCTCAGCACCCTTCTGTCCACTCGGCTGACAAATGTTCCTGCTGCCCCACTCTCCTACGTATCTCTTCATTCCTCAATCTGTCTCTACGAGTAACTCCACACATACTCCTCAAGCAGCTCATCTCCATCACATCCAGCCCTCTTTTCTCCTTTTTCTTCAGAGCCCATGTCTCAGCCCCATACATCACTGTTGGCACAACAATTCCTTGATACAGTGCACTTTTTACTTTCACTCCGAGATTTCTCGTCTTCCACATACTTCCCATTGCTCCGAAAACCTTCCTTCCTTCACACACTCTCTGTTTTACCTCCACTTCCATACCTCCACTCCTGCTTATTGTTCCTCCTAGATATTTAAAACACTCTACTTGTTCCAATATTTCCCCATCCAGCCTCACATCTAGATTCACCCTATGCTCTCCCCTATTACACACCATTACTTTACTTTTATTGACGTTCACCTTCAGTTTCCTCCTTCCACAAACCACACCAAACTCTTTGACTACCTGCTGCAGTTTCTCATCAGAATCCGCCACCAATGCTGTGTCATCAGCGAACAGCAACTGATTCAACTCCCAATCTCTACCATTCTTTCCTACTAAACCCAATCCTCTTCCCATAGTTCTCCTTTTCACCTCCCTCACCACACCATCCATAAACATATTAAACAGCCATGGTGACATTACACAACCCTGTCGCAAACCTACCTTTACCTCAAACCATTCACTCAACTCACCATTTCCTACTCTCACACATGCTCTGCTCCCTTCATAAAAACTCTTAACTGCTTCTAACAAATTTCCTCCTATTTCATAAATCCTTAACACCTTCCACATTGCTTCACGGTCCACACGATCATACGCTTTTTCCAAGTCCATAAAAGCCCAAAATATCTCCTTATGCTTCTCTAAATACTTCTCGCATAACTGTCTTACTGCAAACATCTGATCCACGCACCCTCTTCCCCTCCTAAAACCGCACTGTTCTTCTCCTATTGCAACTTCCGTACACTTTATTATCCTCTCTATCAACACCCTGCCATACAGCTTTCCAACCACTGACAATAAACTAATACCTCTATAACTTGAACACTCCTGCCGATCTCCCTTCCCCTTGTACAACGGCACAATACATGCACTCTTCCAGTCTATTGGTACCATTGACACAGCAAAGCACACATTGAAAAGTCTCACCAACCAATCTATTATCACATTTCCACCCTTCTTTATACACTCCACAGCAATACCATCCAAACTTTCTGCTTTTCCCGCTCTCATTTATTTCACTGCTTCTTTCACCTCATTTTCCTAAATCCTTTCATTCATTCCCTGCCACCTAGGTGGCCTGGGTAACCTATCTCCATCCACCTCTGCTTCAATCACTGCTTCTCTTCCATCTCTTGTATTTAACAAAGATTCAAAATACTCGGCATATCTTTTCCTCACTTCAACTGGTTCCACTAGTAATTCTCCATTTTCATCTTTCACCGACTCTTCCCTCTTTTGTCCTCCTTTCCTTACTTTATTTACCTCCTTCCAGAACATCTTCTTTCGTTCTTCAAAATTCTCACTCAGCCTTTGGCCCCACCTTTCGTTTGCATCTTTTTTCGCTTCTCTAATTTTCCGTTTTGAATCTCTCCTTTTCTCCTTGTACCTCTCCCATACCTCAACACTACCATCCTGTAAAACCCTCTCAAAACACTGTCTCTTCTCCTCAACTGCCTTTCTCACCGTATCATTCCACCACTCGCTTCCCTTCCTGATACCTCTGCCTCCTACTTTCCTTTTGCCGCATACTACCTCTGCACCTGCTTTCACTCCTTCCTTAAACTGTTGCCATTCAATCTCTACTTCTCTCTCTTCCATTTCTCTCACTTCCATCCACTTTTCATTTAGTCTTTCCTTGTACTCACTCTCTTTTTCACTCTTCTCTAACTCACTAACTTTTATTACCTCTCTTACTTCACGCTTGTCTCTTATTCTCCTGTAACTCTTAACTCTTAGCTTTCCCTCCACCAGGTAATGATCTGACATACCCTCCGCCTCACCTCTCATCACATTCACATCCAGCAGTCTACACAATCTTTCCCTTGTCACCAGCACATAATCCATCAATGCCCTCTCTACAGTCTCTCCCCTCACAAGTCTATGCCAGGTGTACTTGTGTATACGCCTTTTTTTGAAGAACGTATTACCTACACTCAATCTACACTCTTCACATACATTTTTCAGTCTTTCTCCACTCTCGTTTACACCATCCACACCAAAACTACCGATGACTCCCTCAACAGGCTCATTTCCTACCCTAGCATTTAGGTCCCCTAAAACTATAACATTTTCATTTTCATCAAACCCTTGCAGACAATCTCTCAAATCCTCCCAGAAACCCTCTACCTCGTCTAACTCTCTTTCACATCCTGGTCCATACGCACTTACAAAAACCCACCTTTCACCCTTAAACCGCATTCTCACCCACATTAGCCTTGATGACACCTCTTTCCACTCTTTTATAAACTCTCTCAACTCCTCCTTCACAATAATAGCCACTCCTTCTTTCCCCCTGACTCCCTCGTCTACTCCAGACTTTCTACCGATCACGTTTCCAAAATCCACTTCTCCCTCTCCTTTCATCTTTGTTTCATTCAGTGCAAGGACATCATACATCCTTCTTTCAAATAACCTTCCAATATCCTCTCGCTTCTCACTCGCACCACATCCACGCACATTCAAAGCTCCTACTCTCAGGGTCCGGGACCACGAACGCGTTCCCTCGCCCCTATCTCTGTCTCGTTTTTTTGGTAGATTTAAGGGGAGAAGGATACCAGGCCCCCCGCCCCCGATCCCCTTTAGCCGACTTCTACGTCTCACCGGAGAAAAGCGGTGGTGGAAATTTCTCACCCCTCCACCACAGAGGAGGCTACCTGCACCAGAAAGTGGCGGGCGTTGGGGTCGCCGCATCCCTACGCCATTTGAAAAAATTAGAGATGCAGAAGGAGAAAAAGACAGAAGGGGCTATGGGAAGTAGAGGACACCAACCCTCACTCTGACAAAGGGTCAGTCCACCACCAATATGAATATATCTTATATGAATTGTAAATAATAAAGAGACGGAAACAGAGATATAATTACCAAATACGAAGAAAGTGAAGAGAAATATAAGTACACAGATAATTAAATGGTGGGGTATCAAGGATTTGGGTTAAAGGGATATTAGTATTATGATATATAAAAGCGGAAAGAGGTATGACGCAAGAATGTGAAAATATATACTTGAAGAAATGTGAGGAGTATGGAAAATAACAATAGTGAGATGTTGGACTATTGGAGGGTAAAAAGGAAATAAGATTGAAATGGATGCTTATGAAACTCATGAGAGGGTGAGCGAATGAATGTGTGTGTGTGTTGGTGGGGGACGACTAAGGGTGTATGTGTGTGGAGTGGGTGGTGTAGGATTGTGTGAGTGCGTTAGGATTTTGCGTGAGTATATCAGCCTGCGTGTTTGAGGAGTGCAAGTGTGTTGTTATATACATTTAATAGAGATATATCTAATACAGATGCGTATATACAAGTATACTGTATTTTTTTGTTTTCCTATATTCCAACTACTCCCTCTCGGGCATAGGCTGATAACCTTTACACTATACCGCTGAACACGGTGAAGCCTGTGAGGTTTTGCTCCAGTCTAGGGAGTGAGACATGCGAAGCTTCACGGTTCGAAGCAACTCCATCGCTGAAGCCACCTCGCAGTCTCACAGTCTCATCCCCCACACTCGGACCCTCACTCTCAGAACGCCACCTAATGAGCAATTTACTCACTAGGCATTGCCCCCCTATTTTTACTCTCTATCTCTCCCCCTCGTTATGCCTTTAGTCTCAAGTTTACTCTTTACTAAGTTCGTGTGAAGGTAAAAAGCCAATGCATTGGTATATCCTGATACAACGGGCCTACTCCAGCCAAAGTAGTATGATTTAGTGGCGGTGTAGGGGGGCGGAGGATTTGGAGAGGGATATGGTGGGAAGGTCGAGAGGGAGGGTAGGGGCTAGGGAGGGAGGGAAGGGGGTGGTAGGGAAGGAAAGGAAGAAGGGAGAGGAGGGAAGGTAGGAGATACTGTCATAAGCGGATACAATGGGCCTACTGCAACCTAAGTATGATTTAGTGACGGGAAAAGAGGATAACAGAGGGGTAGAGGGGACAGGATTTGGGGAGAAGACATGTAGGTAAGTACGGAGGGAAGATCGTGAGGTAGGGAGGGAAGGGTGGGAGAGATAGATAGGGAGAGAAGCGTGGCAGGGATAGATAGGGCATGAAGGAAGGAAGAGGGGAGGGGAGGAGGTGTGAAAGAAAGTGTTGAAGGGGTAGGGTAGTGGACATTAAGTGGGGTAATATATATCGTTATTATAGGACTGACGCAGGAGTGGTTCATCGGAGATGAACCTCACACCTCGCTACCGCCAGACGCTCTCACGATATCGATCATAATTTGAGTATTAACTACTCATCCTCTTCATTCTTGTGCATGAAAGGTGGTTAAGAGCACGTTTAACCATCCTGTAGTTTAGTAAGTAACACTGCACGATATTTCGCTGTGTATTGACTGATAAACTTTGTGTTTATCACAAGACTCCTGCTCGGACAGGGCGCCACTAGCGCCATCTGTGGTTTTGTTTTGTTTGTAAACAAACGCTCTCTTCTTAGTTTATATAAAATCGTAGCCCCTAATTTTACCCACTACCTACTGTAGTAAGTATCAATTTAACTGCCTTGTATGTAAGTAAAGCTTTGCATATTAATTTGCTAATAAACAATATTGTGTACTAATTAACCTGCCTACAGGAATGAACGCCGACGCCATTTTGTAAACAAACTTTTTTGGGGGATTATACATATTAAATTCCAGCCAATTTTGTAGTAAATTTAAGTGCATTCATTTATCTTTTCCCCCTAGATATATTCTTGACTTTTTCTCCTCAGTTATTTTACTTTAAGCGAAGGGTGGTATTTGTACAAACTAACCTAGCCTAACCCAACCTGCCAAGCTTTTAACCTAATCCAAACCTAGCCTAGCCTATAGCCAGCCAATCTGTTCTTATTAACGCTAGTAGATATTGTATTTAGTATCCTACTGTAGCTATATATATCTGTAATTTTAGTTGTTGCTTGCACGATCTTGTAGTAACCTTTGACTGATACATTTTGTTTTGTTTTATCTAAAAAGAGTAGGCTACTTCTTTACTAGGCTACAGTGACACCAGGGCCATCTGTTGATACAGTATATTAACCCCTTGTGTGCAGTCACACTTTATTTTTATATAATCTCTATTTGGTGAATTGTATATTTAGTTACATATTCTGTTATATATATATATATATATATATATATTTGTTTAAAACCCTGGACAGGATTCGTGGGGTCATTTAAGGAACGCGAAAATCCGCCTTTGTCTATGCTTGCATGTCACGTGACCGAGGGAGCCAATAGGAGGCTGAATTTCCTGGTGAAGCAAGCCATCTATCAGTAGGAGCTGGGACTCCACCAAAGACAGACCTGCGCCGCTAGCTCCTCCCACCACAACCCTTTCACCCCTTTTCCGGTGCCACATATGACCCAGTAAACACAGTAAGTTTTTGTACCATATTTGTTGAAAGTTACAGTAATCATATGTTTCATGCCTTTGTATTAGACTTAGGACTTTGTCTTCTACACATGATGGCTAGATTGTGTGACGTTGTGTCCTGACTGTTGCCAGATATCTGAGTTGCCATATGCCGCCACAATTTTTTTTTCTTGTTTTTTTTTTCTTGTTTTTTTTTTCTGATTTCGCTATTGGTGTATTTCCTCATTGAATTTGACAAAGTACTTACCTCTTATGCCCCCAGTGACTACCTACCCATTTCCTTATAATTTTACCTGGTTTCTGCTGATTGATTGGTACCAATTAGTTACCCGTCATGCCCCCAGTTGCCCAGGGACAAGCTACCCATTTTATTACCATTTTACCTGTTCCTGGTGATTGAATTTGACAAAGTACTTTCCTGTTGTGCCCCCAGTGACTACCTACCCATTTCCTTATAATTTTACCTGGTTTCTGCTGATTGATTGGTACCAATTAGTTACCTGTCATGCCCCTAGTTGCCCAGGGACAAGCTACCCCTTTTATTACCATTTTACCTGTTCCTGGTGATTGAATTTGACAAAGTACTTACAAGTTGTGCCCCCAGTGACTACCTACCCATTTCCTTATAATTTTACCTGGTTTCTGCTGATTGATTGGTACCAATTAGTTACCTTTCATGCCCCCAGTTGTCCAGGGACAAGCTACCCATTTTATTACCATTTTACCTGTTCCTGGTGATTGAATTTGACAAAGTACTTGCCTGTTGTGCCCCCAGTGACTACTGTGTGTGTATAACTACTCCAAACCCCCATTATTCATACTGATATTGTTCATAGGTTGTTTAGGAATGTCCATGGTGATTTATAGGCAGATTCATAAACAATTTGTTCAGTTATGAATTTTTTTCTCTCAAATTTTTGCCGAAAACTGTCTGACGTCTCGGAGTTAGGTGTACACAATGCTATGTCATTGCTATTTACTAGTTCTGATCTCAATATTTAGGGTTTCCCTGTGTTCCAGTGTTGTTTGGCACTATTCTGACAAAATTTCAGCTAAATCCATCAATATTTAGGCACCCTAATGATTTTGTGTAAACCATTAATAATTTTTTTGAGTTTTCGAAATTAACCCTTTTTATTCTTTGCACAGATCGCGCCCTATGGGACCCAGGTCGACAAGACTGCAGCTGATGAGGTCCACACCATCCCCCTACTAGTCACCAGAGTTTCACTATCCTCAGGGAACTTTAAGTATTTATTTTTATTTTTTAGTAAACTTAGTCATTTTCTTAAGTTATTTTTCTAGAATAATCATTAAAAATATAAAAATCACTCTGATTTTCAATTCCACTTCACATTAGATTAAGCATTGCTTATATTACATGTTCAAATATAGACAACAAATCTATCTCAATTACTTGATTTTTGGCGAATATTTTAGTGCGGCGTGCCACTTTCGACCATCGTTTCCTTTACCGTACGCGTTAGAACGCGAAACCTGTCCAGGGTTAAGGTTAGGTTATCACACCTGGTAGCCTATTTCTGCGTATTTCAATTTTATTATTTTCGGTTAGGCTATTCAACGCTAGTAGCCTATTGGTGCGTATTTAAATTTTTAAAAAACTTTTGGTTAGGCTATCGCCCCTGGAAGCCTAATTCTGCGTATCTCAAATTTTTTGTTTTCGGTTAGGCTATCACCCCTGATAACCTATTGTTGTGTATTTCAACATTGTTTTCGGTTGAAGTGATTGAAGTGTTTCTAAAGTGAGTGAAGTGTTTTAAAGTGAGTGAAGTGTTTTAAAGTGAGTTAAGTGTTTTAAAGTGAGTTAAGTGTTTTAAAGTGAGTTAAGTGTTTTAAAGTGAGTTAAGTGTTTTAAAGTGAGTGAAGTGATCTGAAGAAACTGACTGTTACCATGCCTCGCACTTGTACGAACTGCGCCAGTAGGTTTGGTGAGTCCATGTTTGTTACTGTCGATCTTCAAGTCTGCCGTCTCTGCCAGCAACAAGAGAATTTGACAGTGAAATTAGATGAAGCCTACAACAAGATCAACGTCCTCACCATGAAGCTGGAATCACTCCAAGAGTTTGTAACACTCAACGTTGGAGTACCACAAACTTCAATTGTCACCGCAACTCCAGCAGCCACCAACGCCCCAACGTCAACTGCCAACAATTCAACACCTGCAGTAGCCATTTCATCTGATGGTTCCGATACTCAAGAAACAAATGGTAACTCTCTTGCCCCTCAAGACAACTTCCGTGTTGTGAGGAACAACGTTTTCCCCAAGACCAGGAAACCCATACCGATTACCGAGTGTCAAAACCGCTTCCAGATACTCGCAGACTCAGATGACGAAGCGGAAATAGAAGAAGTCCGGCTCGTGGGAGACTCGATGATACGTGGTCAGCTCACAGAGTTTTGCGCCAGAGCACCTAAGACCAGGAAGCGTTTTTGTATCCCTGGTGGTGGTGTGGACGACATAGTTGCTGCAGTTGACGAAGTATCTAAGCTGGCCCCTGCTAATACAATGTACGTCATCCACGTTGGATCCAACGATGTGCAGCGAACCCGGTCGGAAGATTTGCTTTTAAAGTACCAGCAGCTGATCAAGTCGTTTAAGGAGAAGTCGTCAAGGATCATCGTCTCAGGAATCGTCCCCCGGCTTGGTGTAGAGAGCCGATTTTACAACATAGCCAGCAGCACAAATCGTTGTCTAGCAAACCTCTGCAGGAAGGAAAACGTGGGATTCGTCGACACCTGGGACAATTTCTACTACGATGACTATTTGTTTTCGGACGATGGAGTTCATCTGAACCAGGTGGGAGCAGCACGTTTTGGGCGTCTTCTCAACGATGCGGTGAAGGATTTTCGGAGAAGAAATCGACTCGGCACAGGACAACCAGGAAGGAGGACCGAAGACAGCGAGGGCGGCAACCTGCGAAGGAATTAAATGCTAATCTGTCAAGAACCGCGAATTTGGATAAAGCTCCACCAACACGACCCAAATTCAAAACCGCCAGGGATAACGACTGAGGACCGATGTCAGCCATGAATGTAAATGTAGATCCGATCAGAACCAAAAATTCGATTAAAGAACGTTCTGAGAGTTCTAAAACCGCAACTTTAAAGGTTTTCTATGCAAACGCTCGTAGCATACGCAATATATTTTCAGATTTAGAGGAACTAGTGTTTACTGAAAATTATGATGTGATTGGTATAACAGAATCTTGGCTCAATACAGTAGATAGAGACTTTTTAGCAGAGTATTCACTTCCCGGTTATGTAATGTTTGAGAAAAGCCGAATAAATAAAAATGGAGGTGGCGTTTTATTTTATATCAAAGAAAGTCTTAACCCGACCCTCTTGTCAAAACCTCAAATTGTGAACGTCGACACATCTTTTGTGCTAATAAAGAATAATCTATCTATCTATCTATTGCCCGACGCCGTGATCCCCGAAGGGGTGGCCACGAACGAACCGCCCCCATGCACCTCTGTCCCCAGTCAGTCGATGCCCCTCCTCCCAACCAGCACCGCCTTCGTTCATGTAGTTCCTCACTCCATCCTTCCACCTCATATTCGGTCTACCTCTCCCCCTCTGTCCCTCCACCTCGCTCTCGTACACCCTCTTAGTCATTCTCTTGCTTTCCATACGTTCCATATGGCCGAACCATCTCAAGTTGTTCCTTTTCACACTTTCCAGCACATCTACCTCCACACCTCCTTCTTACTTCCTCATTAGTCTGTCTATCCCTCCATGTAACTCCGCACGCACTCCTTAAGTAATTCATTTCCACTGCTCTCACTCTTGGTCTGAGTCTCTCAACCAACGTCCATGCTTCGCTTCCGTAAGTCAGTGTCGGGATTACCACACTGTCATGCAAGGACTTCTTCACTTCCATACTGACCACCCTATTTCTTGTTACTGCTTTTAGCGTTCCTACAACCCTCTTCCCCTGTTGTACCCTCTCCCGCACCTCTTCATCCATAGTCCCATCTTTACTCAACACACTGCCCAGATACTTAAAAGAGTTGACGATCTCCATAGCCTGACCGTTCAGCTTCACCTCACACTCTGTGACTTCACCCCTTTCGAAGACCATAACCTTGCTCTTCCCCGTATTTACCTTCAAATTCCGTTTTTCGCACACTGTTCCAAACTCATTTACCTGCAACTCCCATTCATTATCACTCATCAGAACTGTATCATCCACAAACAGCAGTATAGGTAGCTTCCACTCAATTCCCTCCCTTTTCAGCGATACACCAACATCCACTGCTCTTGATAGTATTTCTTTCATAACTCCATCCATATATACAGTAAACAACCACGGGGACATCACACACCCCTGTTTCAAACCAACATTCAGGTCAAAGAACTCGCTCTGCTAACTCTCCACACGTACTGCCGCCTTTGCACCCTCATACATGCTCTTCACTGCTTTCAGCAACTTGCCCTCTACTCTGTATATTCTAAGTACTTTCCACAAACCTTCTCTATCCACTCTGTCATAGGCCTTCTCCAAGTCCATAAAGGCAACATACACCTTTTGTTTCTTCTCCAGATACTTCTCCACAACACAATTCAGGGTAAAAATCTGATCTACACATCCTCTTCCCTTCCTAAAACCTCCCTGCTCGTCGCCTATCCATTTCTCCGTTCTCACTCTCACTCTTACTCTCTCAATCACTACCCTACTGTATACCTTCCCTACTACGCTTAGAAGACATATTCCTCGGTGGTTACCACACACTCCTCTTTCCCCTTTGCCCTTATATAGGGGGACTATTATGCCAGTCTTCCAGTCATCGGGTGCACTCCCCTTCTCCCATGCTAGTTTGCACATTTTCCATACCCATTCTATCACTATCTCACCACCATACCTCAACATTTCCCCACACACTCCATCTGTTCCTGGTGCTTTCCCCAACTCCACTCTTTTCATGGCTTCCCACACTTCTGACCTCCTGATCCCCACCTCCTCCTCCACTACTTCTCTTCTTCTCCCTCCCATACCATATCCAGCTATGTTTGCTGGCTCTTCATTCCTTTCATTTAGCAACTCACTGAAGTACTCCCTCCATCTTTCAACTCTCTCTTTCTCATAAAGAATAATAAAGGTACAAAAATAATACTTGCATTAATATACAGACCTCCAGCTCAATCAGTGCAAACTGACCGAGAAATTTATGAACAAATTGCAGATGTAAGTAACTCACAAGATACCGTATTTTTGGGCGACTTTAATTTACCTGTCACCAAGTGGGGCGATACTCTTACTTCACACTCCGGACATGACTTGTATGCAAACTTGCAAGAGAGTTCGCTTTATCAATTTGTTCGAACACCGACCCGTGGTAATAACGTTCTTGACATTGTACTTGCAACAAAAGAAGAATTAATAGAGAATTTGAATGTTGGTGATGAATTCAGTAACAGCGACCATCGTACGATAACTTTCACTTTAAACTTTACTAGTAACGAACCAAATAGTAGCATCGAAAAAGTCCCTAATTTCAAGAAAGCAAACTTTCATAAACTTAGAGCTATGTTTAAAGAAACTGACTGGAGCTTTTTAATTAACAATAACGACATAAATACATCTTGGAAGTTATTCGAAACCACTTGCCTAAAAGCAGTGCAAGACTGCATACCATCGAAAATACGGCGTCCAGGCCATAATAAGAAGCCCAAATGGTGGAATAAAGATATTTCAAACTGCCTGCTTGCTAAAAAAAATTTGCCAAGGATAGATTAAAATCCTCACAAAATGACGAAGAATGGGTGAAATTTGTAGAGCTACGACGCAAAGCCAAAAAGTTAATTAAGCAAAGTAAAAAGACCCTAGAGTTACATATTGCGAATCAAAGTAAAACAAACCCGAAAGAATTCTATAGTTATATCAGAAAGAAAAAAGTAGTTACTTCAACTGTTGGACCGTTAGTCGATGAAAATGGAGAATACACCAAAGACGAAGTACAAATGAGTAATGCCCTCAATACCTTCTTTGCATCAGTTTTTACAACAGAAGACCTCAGTGATATCCCTACACCATCGCCGATTCAGATTGATAATTCAGATGTTCTAAGCAATATCACCGTTACAGAGAGAGAAGTATTGAATTGTTTAGATAAACTCAAGGTAAATAAAACACCTGGACCTGATACAATCTCGCCTAGAGTTCTAAAGGAAGCTAAGGATGAGCTCTCCAAACCACTGACATTACTATTCAATAAATCCTTGCAGTCTGGAACTGTGCCTGATCAGTGGAAGATAGCCAACGTAACACCGATATTCAAAAAAGGCAGCAAATCCCTACCCAGTAACTATCGTCCAATTAGCTTAACCTCAGTTGTATGTAAAATGCTAGAAACGGTCATAAGAGACAGACTCTTAAATCACTTAGAGGAAAATAACATACTTAAAGATACTCAACACGGCTTTCGTAAAAAACGTTCCTGTTTAACAAACCTCTTAGACTTCTTCCACGATATCCTCAACCTTTACGATGAGAGTAAAGCTGTAGATATTATATACCTTGATTTTCAAAAGGCCTTTGACAAAGTTCCCCACAAACGTTTACTGCTAAAACTAAAAGCGCATGGAATACAAGACGGTGTGTTGAAATGGATAGAAAATTGGCTCAGCGACAGAAAGCAAAGAGTAGTCATAAACGGTAAGGCATCTAAATGGACCAATGTAAGTAGCGGGGTACCCCAGGGATCGGTACTAGGACCAATTCTCTTTCTAATTTACATCAACAACATAGATGAGGGTCTCACCTGTACAATCTCAAAATTTGCTGACGATACAAAAATTGCAAATAGCGTACTCTCAAAAGATCAAGTTGACGATATGCCACACAATCTAGATAAATTGTTACATTGGGCCCAAATTTGGCAAATGAGTTTCAATGCGGATAAATGTAAAGTACTACATATCAGATACCTAAATGAGAAAGCAAACTATTCGATGAATGGCACTCAGCTTAAGAATGTAAACAGAGAAACCGATCTGGGAGTAACAATATCGAGTAACCTAAAACCGAGTCAATAATGTTCAGAAGTTGTTAAGAAGGCAAACAAAATAATTGGCTTTATAGGCAGATCATTCGAGCATAAATCCAAAGACGTAATCCTAACCCTTTACAATTCCTTAGTCCGCCCTCTTCTGGAATACTGCGTTCAATGCTGGTGCCCTTATTACCAAAAAGACATAAACAAGCTAGAACGAGTTCAACGTAGAGTTACCAAAATGATACCTAGCCTAAAGAACAAACCATACGAAGAGCGTCTTAGAGAATTAAATCTATTTCCTTTAACCCAGCGCAGATTAAGAGGTGACTTAATTCAAGTGTTCAAAATCATCAAAGGCATCGACAATATGAACTGTAGTAAGTACTTCACTATCAACCAATCTAATTACACGCAGGGAAACGGTTGCAAAATTATTGGTAAATCTTTTAACTCACACGAATCTAAGAATTTCTTCTTCAATCGAGTTGTCAACTTGTGGAATGGGCTTCCCCGAGACGTTATAGACTGCAGCACCGTTGATTCATTTAAATTCCGCCTAGACAAATATCTTGCATCAAACCCGCGACTGACTGCGTTTGTAAATGAATAACTTTATTTTATCCTCCCCTCAGTTACTAACCCATATGTCCCCTACTAACTTCCTAGTCCTGCCACGTTAGTGGCAGGGCAGTAGTTCCCTTTCCAATGTTCCCTTACCCACTCTAAACCACTGTGTGGACACTTGATCCTCAGTGTTTTGGAGGACAAGCAGCCTAGAAGGGTCACTAGATCTGTTGTTGCTTGATTTCCTTTGAGATGAAAGGGACATTAGCACAAATATGAGAAAGGGAAATAGTGACGAAAAACTAGTACTGTATAGTGAAACAATGGTGCAACACCCATGCATAGTGAGAGAGAGAGAGAGAATGAGGTATAAGAATAGGTGTAAGAAAAAATAGTCGGTTTATATGCGCCGTAATACCTCGCCCAAAAGTAAAAGGTTTGCACCATTATGACCCCGATTCCAGGATGATAATTTCTCCAAGATATGAGAAGGTGGTGGGTAGAGCTGGAGGAGGGAATTTGAATCACACGCGCATTTCCCGCATTTTATTTTTCCTCTATCTGCAATTCTGGTCTGAGAACTTTTGAATAAAGGTTTGGTATGAGTTTAGCCACTGAACACAATCTTCCTTCAGTGTATTTGCTGGCCCCATTGTTGCCAGGAAAATGTTTCCGATAAAAGGTTGCCGAAGAAGGACTCGTGTGACCCTGCCTGTTGGTGAAAATGGTAGAATATCTCGGGTTAAACCTTTATTATAACTACTTATATTATATTTATCTCTTAACTACGTTGATGCGGTTTTCCTCAGTTAATAAAATACCCTTATAAATATATTTAACTCTTTCCTGAATATTACCTTCAACGAAACGATATATTTATATATATTTATTCTATTTACCATCAAACAATTTGAATCAGTTTATAAAATATCCTTGGCAAGACAACCACACAACACTGAACCAAGTACACAAAAAGAAAGAAGATACATGATATGAAGCTGCTTGACGAGAAACTAATGGTCTTGTGGCAATTAAAGACAGACCACCTGGGAAACGAATTAAGAAGGATCAAATTACAACATCCTTCTGAAAACAAACCTCTAGATAATAAGAGACTTGTTGTACCAATGTCACTTTAACTCTTTCACTACGATGTCGGCTTCTTATGTTATTGTGGCCGACATTGGACGACATTTTTCCGCTTGGAGTTAATATCTCGTAGGAAAAATGTATAAGAACCCAAAGCGAACATTGGTGCACCGTATGCTAGGTTATACTATTTCGCAGTGCTTATCTCTGTGTCATGGAACACTCCTGTCGTCATAACCCTTCCCTGGTGTTGTGGTCCGGGAGATACCACCAGGCCACGGTAGTGTCCCCCTGGCCGAGTGTGGGTGAATCAGCTGTGTTTACCCAGACCTCCTGAGCCACCCACCAACTGACACAAATGATAGAGTACGGAGCAGACTGACTGGTCCAGCTGGAAAAGGAAATGATAAGAGCAATGCCTTGGTGGGGTTTGAAGTGTGTGTGTGTGTGGGGGGGGGGGGGGGGATGCTTTCACATACACACTAGCAAATGCACATATATATGTATCTCTGAGTCACATTCATAAATACCTAAGCAAAATATTTGACAAGGAGAGAGAGAGAGATGAAATAGCAGCGCTCATATTCTTCCCTCACCCTAAATCCCTCAGCTGTCTTGACTCCACGACACCTGTGAATACTCTCTCTCTCCCTCTGTCTGGAATACGTTGTTGTTATATTGGTTGTTGGTGTTATGATGGCCAAATAACTCGCCCAGTAGACCATATCAAACAGTAACTCACAACCGGTACCAACTCAACTAGTATTGTTATGTTAGGATAGGTTAAGTAGAGTTACTTTCGAACTTCAAAATTACATTGATTTGGTTGGCCTTGGTCGATACAGCACTGGTTGAAATCTACTAGTTGAGTAATCCTGAACTGGTGTAATTGTTCTTGTTGATCATCATAAGTAGGCGATGGACCAAGTTATATTATATTTTGTCGCCGTAGTTGTCGAGTTACTAAGCTTTTTGGAAGCTGTAGAGATGTTTCTCATCTGCTGTATATAATATTCTGCTGTAGTGTATGTTTGTGTCCCCCTAGTGCCCAAATCCTTGGGGATATTTTAACTCAATACTATAGTTATTTACTCAGTAACAAGAACCATTCCATTGATCCTTCCCGATCGACCTAATTATTATATTTTATTTACATAATATCTTGTGTATCGGTTCAAGTATACAAACAATATAACCTATGTTCATAATATATAATAATATAGTAATAATTCACAGTATAACTCAAAACTGTTTTGCATAGAAATTCGTAAATGCACATTTCAGAACACTGACGAAAATTATGCAACCGACTCTTTGAGAATATTGTAATTATAAATCCTGGTTGTGCCTAAATATATGTTGTGCCGCTCTGACAAAATATATAAGTAAAATTAAAATAGTTGGCAAAATTTCTCCACATATTGTTTCCGAGTTTTGCAGATTGGTCCTACTATTTTTAGAATTGACTTTATTCAATATGTATGCAGGAGACAAAATGCAGGTTGCCTGTAACGAGTGTCTCCCTTAACCCTTCCTACCCGGGCAGCCTTTGTTAAGGACGGAGGCTGTATCCGGGCGATCTGGCTGAAAACACAACAAAAGTAAACTAAGGCTAATCTCGCTTAATATACTACCTACAATAATCAAACAGATGTCAAAATGGGCGCCTTACCTTCCCGTGTAGAATGGCGTTGAGTAGAGCATTTTAGCTCAAGTAGTTCAGGAGTTATGATGATGGAAGTGGAGGTAACTTTTGCCGCGTATTTACCTCGACGCGTCCGAACGCTCAACCGCGGCCCAGGCTACGACGAACGTTTTGACTCGTCGCTCTACCTTGAATTATGGCGGGAAGCGATTTTTTAGTGTTTTATTGTTTATTATGCCATATATTATTGTTATTATGATATTTTCACTCAATAAATATATTTTTCTGAAGTAATTTGTGTCTCTGTCACTTAAACTTAAGTTTTATTGTTATTATTATAGTAGTTATGATTATTTATACAGGACTATGGTAATTGATAGTCATTTTCACTTCTTTATTGTTAGGAATATATATTTTAGTGTCACTTTCACTTGTTCATATTGTTCTGAAGGCACTTATTATTACTTATGTGTGTCTCTTTCACTTAGACTTAGTTTTATAGTCATTATTATAGTAGTTATGATTATTTATACTGGACTATGGTAATTGATAGTGTAATTTTCACTTCTTTATTGTTAGGAATATATATTTTAGTGTCACTTTCACTTGTTCATATTGTTCTGAAGGCACTTATTATTACTTATGTGTCTCTTTCACTTATACTTAGTTATATTATTATTATTGAGTGTCACTATCACTGTCACTTACACTTCAATAGTTTGCCAGAGTGTGGAAATCATTGAAGCAGGTGCCGGCACACAGTCCCACCTGACACTCGAGGCATTGCCAAGTGGTTTTTGTGGGTTTGCTTGGTCGTCGAGTTGTGCGGGTGCACACATAGCACCTCTTCTGCATCCTTATTCGGCTGTTAGGACCCTGGAAAGGAAGGGCGACGAGCTGGTGCTTTCTGATGAAGTCGGCACACCCTATTCTGTCCATCATGCCTGGTCCTTGTAGTGGCCTCCCTGGTGTACCCGCATGTTTTACCAGGAGCTCATGTATCAGCTGCTTTTGGAAGGTCCGCAGGCTCTTGTATTTGATGACTGGACACCTCAAACGGTAGATGTTGTACGCGTTGAGGACAGACATATCTACTGTATGCAGGACAAACTTCTTGTACCACCTGCAAGATGTTCGCAGGCAGTCTATGAAGCCCATCTGCATGTCGGACTTGTCGACGAGGCGCATGTTCAGGTTGTAGTCCAGAACAGCAGCTGGTTTCGTGACAGGGTTCTTCGTTTTTCGGTCCACCTTCCCTGTGGGGACCATCTCTGCTTTGTGGCATGTGGTGAGGAGGTTGACCTTGCGCTGGTCATGCCAGTGGATGGAGAGGATGGGGCCACTCTTCTTATGGAAGATGTCCGTCTTCTTAGTTTTGGTTGGGTAGGCTGGCATGCCCTTCCTCTTCCCCTTCACTGTGCCGACAGTTCCGGTCTTGCGGTCATGGAGGTACTTGGCGAGGATAGGCGACGTGTAATAATTGTCAGTATAGAGGACGTGGTTGTCATGGAAGTACCTCTCCATCATCCTCTTTACCACAGCGCCGCCAAAACCAATGAGGGGGTCAATCTGGACTTCACCACCCTTGCCGCTGTAGACTATAAAGTCGAGCACATATCCCGTCTTGCAGTCGCAGAGGACGAAGAGCTTGATGCCGAAGCGGTGTCTCTTTGACGGGATATACTGTCGGAAGTGCAGCCTACCACGGAACAGGACCAGAGACTCGTCGATGCACAGCTTCTGAAATGGAACCAGGTAGGTGGAAAACCGATGACGTATCATGTCATACAGTTGCCTGATCTTCCAGAGTGTGTCGGGCTCGTGGACATGCATGTTATTAGTCAGGTGGAAATATGAGAGGATGTCGAAGTACCTATCCCTTGACATGAATTTGCCAAATGCTGGAGTCGTTGTGAGGTCGCCAGTTATCCAGTAGTCGGCCAGAACGTGCTTCTTTATGTGTGTCATCAGCATTGTGAGTGCCAAGAACACATATAATTCTGCCACAGTGAGAGCTCTCCATGCCACCATCTTTGCACTTGTCTTCCTGCCAAGAAAGTTTGAACATATAGCCTGGTGGTGATTTGTCTCTTTGACAAGGTATTCCATGACTTCATTGTCGTAGAAGCCACAGAAAAGTTCACTGGGGGTGGCATTTGGGCCACAGGGATATGCTGGTGACACCCCAGAACCCTGTTGTACCTCGTCAAAGGCAGGAAAATCTGGCACAAAATCCGCCCCATCTGACCACACAAACATTTCAGCAGGTCGAGGACGAGGACGTGGAGTTGCAGCAGGCACACGCCCTGGACGCCCTGGCACACGCCCTTGGCCATGCGGATGCCCAGGCGGACGCCCTGCACGCCCAAGCCCAGGGGCAGCGGCGTCGGCAGGCCGACCACGTCCACGACCTCGAGGTCCTTTGACTCTTCTTGTCGGGACTCGCTCTTCCTCTTCCTCTTCGTTTTCCTCTTCCTCAGGCGACGTCAGGTCATCTGGGGCAATGTTGGGGTCGTCAGCATCCTCTTCAGGAGACAACTCTGGTGAAGAATAGACCGGGCGTCGGCGGCGTGGGGCTGCGGGAGGTTGAGCAATGGGAGCCTCGGCCTCGGGAGTTGGGCTCCTTTTGCGGCTAGCCGGGGACTTTTCCGCAGGAAATAATGACCTACGATGCGGGGCCTGTGGTGACACACTGCGGGAGGCCAATGGCGCACTTCCAGAGGCCCTTTGGTCATCTTGAGGGACAGATGAAGCTGAGGGCTGTGGGTGGCCCTCCCGGCGTCCCGGGTCGAGGCGTCGTGACAAAGGAATGCGGGTGGTTGCTAGGCCTGGGTCGGCGTCACTCTCACTATCTACGCCTTCCCTCACTTTTTCTGCATCCCTGCGTGCTTTCTTGGCTGCACTTTTCACCAAAGACTTCTTATAGAAGTATTTACCCACTATCAAGGGCGTACGGGCAGGCAAAGGGGAAGGTCCTGGCGTAGGGCTAGGGCTAGGCCTACCCGGACCTACGAAACTAGGCGAAGGGGTTGGCTCTAGCACACTTGGTACTTCAATAGCACCTTCCTCCACCACTTCCACATCAGGATCATCACTACTATCACCCCCCTCAAATAAATCCACATTGTCATCAGCACCAAATCCCACAAAATCGTCAATTTCGCTCCCACTTCTACTCTGAATATAGAGGTTTTTGTCCACAGAGCTTTCACCACTGCTCAAATCCTGGTTGAAAAGTGCACGTTGTATTGCACTGTCACTTAGCAAACGTTTCACTTTCCTTACTTTCCTTTTCTTCTCGGTTGGCAGAGGTGTAGATGTTGCAAGCGGGGTAGCACTGGGACGCGCGGGAGATTGCACAGTATCGGACGCGTCGGAATTCATTTTTTTGCTGTAGCTCTCAATGGCGGCAACGTAGGAACTGATAAGAGTGGTAGTTGAGGCTTGGTGGCGCTACGATCGCCCACGCAAAGTAAAATTTGCCCCCGCGAATTTTAAAGCACGCTTTCAAGCAAATGCCTTACAAAAGGCATACCGGGTTGCGGCCCTTCAGCCGCGCTGTCCTTACCTAAGGCAGCCCGGGTAGGAAGGGTTAAAGCCAAAATAGTGACAGAGCAAAATCTAAGGGATGCCTGGACACACAAAGTTTGAAGCAGTTTAAGTCAATGTATGCAGGAAAGACTGATTGAGGGAAAGAGTTCCATAGTTCTTGCACTGTAATTATCAAGTGCACGATAAAGCAAGGTATTTGTAAACTAACCAGTTGGGCGTATGTTTTGTAATGTATCTGATATTAGATGAACTACAACATAAGAAGTATTTGTTGAATGTAGGTGTGGGATGTGTTTTGGAATATGGTTATTATAGAGATTTTGGGTTAAGGGAAGGTACTTGTTTTTTATGGAACCCCTTCTCATTCTGTTTAGCCCCATTAGTTATGAAATGTTAAGATGTTCGCCCCATTAGTTTGGCAATATTTAGACCTTTCGCTCCATTTCATTTCAGTATTAAGATGTTTGTCTACCGAAAAATGTACAAATTTATTTCGAAGGGGGGGGGGGGGGGGGGGCCCTTGGGGGTGTTTTTTAAGCTTAATAGAAGTATAGGGAGCAAACTGAAAATGCATATATTATATTAATGATAATACACAAATATATAAATAATGTATACAAAACCATATACCCCCTTAATTACCTTACGTCGGTAGTGAGATTCCTAACAGTGGTGGCTCACCTCGACTTGGTCAAGGTTGTTGTTGTTGTTGTTGTTGTTGTTCCCTAAGCTGCCTGGCCGAACAGCCCCGAGTCTCTGAGGAAGGCCATGGCCACGATCGGGCTTTCTCACAGACCTCTCTTTGAGTGTAGATTGTGTTGTTGGCATAAGTGGTTGTGTGAAATGCAGTCTTCTATGATGTGTTTAATGGTATGGGGTGCTGTGTTACATCCCGGGCAGGTGTCGACGACGGAATCATCCAGTCTCTGCTGATAGCTCAGAAGAGCTGGATGGTGTCCGCATCTCACCCTGGCCAGGTGGACTCTGTCCTCGCGAGGAAAGGACCACTTATAATTTTATTGATGACATTTTATAAACTAATGCGGTATAACCCTTAACCGCTTGGTCAAAGTTATACTGCATTAGTTTATATAATAATAATAGTTCTTAAAGCTAGCGCATGCTAAGCTAGCTAAGGATAGCTCAATAAGGCCGATTAGGCGTATTTCCATTGGGGTCCTGTACTACTACCCCATCCCTTTGCTCATGAGGGATGGTAACGACTCAGTGCTTGTGAACAATCTTTAATGCGCCGAGCGTGGGCGCGAACCCGGGCCTTCTGGGTGGAAGTCCGAGACGCTAGTCACTACACCAAGCGAGCCGCTTATAATCAAATTATAAGAGGTACAGTCTACGTTTACTACTACACATCTCCCTACTTATGTTCCTAATACATGTTTGGCTTCTAAGTTGTTCACCGGTGCTATATTATTGCAGTTTCTCCCACACATTCAGATCATCATGATTATTTAATTACGTTCCAGCGTGCTTATAATTATTTTCATCTTTACTGGCCAGGTCTCACAGATATAGTTATTACTCCATCCGACTGTGGATAATATGTGGTAGATAACGTCCCTTGCAGTCGTAGGGGATTGG
>JBAKBP010016183.1:0-52707 GCA_037953745.1 Lithodes maja
GGAGGGGGAGGGGGGAAGTGGAGAAAAGACAAGAGCTGGGGGAGAGAAGAAGGAATTTAGCGAAAGGTTGGGGGGAGGGGTTCATGAGAGGTGAAGGAGGCGATTGGGGGGAGGGGGAGAGAGAGAGCAAGCAGAGAGGGAAGTGAAATTGTAACGAAAGAAAGGAGGAAACGTGGAAAATGGGGATAAGTGGGGTGAAAGGAAGTGCAAAGTAAGGCAAGTAACAATACTGAAGATATAGTGATCCTATATAGTGAGGATTTGTAGCTAATCTACGGTACCTAATGTTATAATCTAAGTAAATAGAACAGACAAAAGGTTAGCCGTTACAAGGCTGTCTCCTCTTCACCCACAAACTCCTCCAGTTAAAAACTGGTCAAAAATGTGTCGGTAATCCCATGCCGAATTAATACTGTAATAAGAATTTAATAGCCAATTTAGAATATAATCAAAATTCCACTCTAACTCTAAACGACGTAGGCTTGCAATACTCTATAACAACCACTGACAATTTCATTAGCCCCTTTAAGAGATTTGTATTATAATCGCACCACCCAATATTTTAATCCCCCTATCCCCATTGCCGACAATCAATAAGGATGAGGTGCCACGAGAAGCAATTGGAAAGGTGGAGTTCATGAGTCACCAACAATATTGGTCGTATCAAATGCAAGCAAGATTCGCCTGTGACTTTAGCTCAGAACCTAATACAGCTTTTATGACACTTCTTATAAGGAGTAGGGATGAGTAGAATGGAGTGATGGTGAGAGGGGATGGAGTAGGGGTGAAAGAGATGAAGTGTGTGGTGAGAGGGATGGTGTTTGAATTGAGAGGGGTGGAGTGAGAGAGGTGAAGTGTTAGCTGATAAGTATGTAGAGTGGGGTGATACAGATAGTGTGTGTGGTGAGGGGTAAAGTGTGGGTGAGAGATAGAATGGGAGAGTGAGGTGAGAAGATAGTGCTTTGATGAAAGGTGGAGTAGGTGTGAGAGATATGGAGTGGGTAGGTGTGAGGAATGGCTTGTGTAGTGAGAGGGGTGCAGTGTGTGGTGAGAGTGATGGAGTGTGTGGTGAGAGGGATGGAGTGTGTGGTGAGAGAGATGGAGTGTGTGGTGAGAGAGATGGAGTGTGTGGTGAGAGAGATGGAGTGTGTGGTGAGAGGGAGGGAGTGTGTGGTGAGAGGGAGGGAGTGTGTGGTGGCAGGGATGGAGTGAGAGGGATGCAGTGTTTGGTGACAGGGATAGTGTGTGTGTTGAGAGGGATGGTATGTGTGTTGAGAAGGATGGAGTGTGTAGTGAGAGGGATGGAGTGTGTAGTGAGAGGGATGGAGTGTGTGGTGGCAGGGATGGAGTATGTGGTAAGAGGAGTGGAGTGAGGGTGATAGAGATGGAGTGGAAATGAGAACCTGGGAGATAGAGTGGGGCTAATGAGAGGGAGTGTGAAGGAGAAATAGGGATTAGTGCGATATTTGGGTCAGGGCGTGGAATATGTGTGTGAGAGTTATTTACATAAATACACTGGCCTTACAGACCTTACCGTCCCAGCGAGGTGGTCGGGACATATTTCTAGTGGAGATAGCAAACCCGATAGTAAGGAAAAGTGGAAAGGATAGCAATATACAGTAGAAGGCTCTCTCCTTACCCTCTGTTCCCTCAGACAATTGCAGACTTGCGAGTTTCAGGCTATAAGGAAGTTGGAGCTGTAGAAATCGATAATAAATAGAAATGCAATAATTATATATGTTTCTGATGGCTAAAGAATATGTTGAATTGGGTTTTATGCATTTATAAATGTAGTACAACCGTATTTTAGCTGGTAAATCTGATAAATATCGATGTCTACAGCTCAACTTACTTATAGAACGAAACTCGCAAGTGGTCAATTGCTGTACATGAAGACAGGCTTTGGAAATTGCCTGAAGGATTCAGTAGAATGGTTAGAAAGGGAAATGACATTTAATGCAAACCTTCACCTAGAATGATATATACGCACTCTTTTCCTATGCTCTCCCCAACTGGAAAAAATGTCATTACTGCCAGATCGTTCTATTATTAATGTACATTTACTCCATTCCGATTTTTTTTTTTTTTTTTTTTTTTTTTTTTTTTTTTTTTGGTACGAGTCTAGCCATTTTTTTTTTTTCTATTGAGGCAATGTCTATTACTATATTAGGGAGCTTATTTCACTCACTAATTATACTACAAGTGAAGACATTATTTGCTGTATCAAAGTTTGTTATCTTGCCTACTAGTTCTTATGTTTCCCCTTGTAGCTATCTTAAATAAATTATCGGTTTTTATGTTACGAAATCCTTTCAGAATCTTAAAACACTCCATCAGTTGTCCTACCTCCTCTTCTTAAGTGAAAAGTGATCAAGTTCTATTACTCGCATTGTATGGCATCAATTTTGTTGTTCTTCGCTGCACGGATCCCAGTTTTTAATGTATTTATGAGGTAGGCTGGTAGGGAGACCACCACTGATGCGGCCTCACTATACTTATATATATTAGCATAACTATGTCATTATGTTGATAATGAAAATTTCTTCTGAGGAAACTTAACGCTCTATTTATTTTGTTAGTTGCTGCCCTGCACTGCCTTGAGGATTTTAAGTTTTCATTTATAAGTTCGCCTAGGTCTTTTACCGGTGTTACACTGTTTGCTTTCTCTCCGTTCATTTAGTACTCATATGTATTGTTGTTTAAGCCTATTTGTAAAATATGATATTTGTTTACATTAAAGCTCATATGTTAATTCTGTTTTTGTTTTGTTTTTAGTCCGTGTCCAAGCTGATTATATCGCTTTCTTGAATTATTGCATTTCCTATCTTAGTGTCAAACGCGAATTGGTTTATATATATTGTGAACAAAATTGGACCTAATACCGAGTCCTGAGGGACTCCACTAATCACTGTTCATGCTGTTTCTATACCATTAATAACTACTCTCCAGTCATAAGGTATGCCCTGTAGGCTATTAGGGATATAGGGTAAAACTTGTGACGGGATTAAAAACTGGTTATGTGAAAGAAAACGGGCTATCATAAAATTATATTAAGTTCGTTAGACATTATCCCTTTTCGCTGAATCCATGTTGACTATTGTCGTTATATTTATTTTCGATGAAGAATACAATTTCGTCTCATGATTGATTCTAATATTTGTTCTCATTACGGAAGTTAAGCTAATGGGCCTGTAATTACTTTATTTATTTATTTATTTATGTTTTTGTTTTTAATATATACAGTATATAGGTGTTATATCCGCTGTCTTCCAGTTGGTGGACAAATTTCCGCGTTGAAGTGACATATTAAATATTATGGTCAATGCCTCACTAACTTAGTTTTTTGCCATTTTAGAACTTTAGGGATGAACAGATGTGATCCAGGGGATACATTTAATTTCAGAGAATCAATCTTTCTCATGACATGTGATGGCTGATATTGAAGTCTCGAAGCACATATTTGCACGTTTGATTCTTACCTAATGACAACCTAAATTGGTAGCAAAAACAGAACTAAAATACTTGTTATGAGTAGATGCTATATCTCTGCTATTCACAGTTGATTAAGGGTCCTATGCCGCTATTTATATATGATAAATATGTTTAGGATTTGTTTTACTATCTTTAGCTACATTGATTTCGTATTTCCTCTTTGTCGTTTTAATTAGCGGTGTTACTTTTCTTTTGGCAAAGCAAATACTGATTTTATATGTAGTTATTTGCTACTTCCCTTTAAAACTTATATAGACAATTGTTTTCTCTAATATGCAGTATCTCCGGATATTATTATCGTACCAAAGAGGTTCGTATACATTTTTGTTGTGTCGTTTGCTCATAGCGACATGTTTATTTTGAACACTCATGAATATTTCCTTGAACCTTATCATTACTTCTTCTTCTTCGAGAGAGAGAGAGAGAGAGAGAGAAAGAGAGAGAGAGACAATCCACGTTAATAACCAAGGATTTAGCAGCTCTTAACTCTGCATCCTAACATCAGACGGCTGTATTCAACCAAAGAATAACTCTTCACCTCCCGCTCCCCCTCTTCTTTCCGGTGTAATAGAAGGCTTAAAATACATCAGAAGTGTAAAGGGAACACCACGTACACGCGGAGAATATCTTACACAATATTATTACTCTAACAGCGTCGAAACTCATACTATAAATTACGTAATCTCTCTCTCTCTCCTCTCTCTCTCTCTCTCTCCTACAGATGGTATCCAAAGCCTTCAAAGGTCACAATTCTTCAACAATACACAAATCAACCCTTCATCTTCTCTCAATATTCTAGATGAATCTTTTTCATCCAACCTTTCTTGGAAAGATTATAATTATCACTTGCTAAATCAGCTTCCCAAACGTTAGATGTGCTCAACCGTCTCCGTGAGTTCCTGAGACCCGCACAGCTTATTGCTTTGTATCAGGGCACAGTGCGCCCCTATATTGAGTATTGTTCGCATATGTGGGGAGGCTCCACCCATACCGCATTTCTCGAACGAGTAGAATTAAAAGCATTCCGCCTCATCAACTCACTTCCTCTTACTAGTTCCCTACAATCTCTTTCTACACGCCGCAATGTTGCATCTCTTTCACTCTTCTATTGCAATTACAACAATCAGTGTTCTTCAGAGCTCTCTCAGTGCATACTCCCCTCCCTTGCGGCGAGTGCGAAGCACCCGCTTTTCAACACAGTCCCACTTCTATTCTGTCCAACTTTTCAACACAAGAATTAGCAAATTTTCTGTCTTTCTTCTACTCAACAAGTGAACTCTGGAACTCTCTCCTCCAATCAATCTTTCCTTCATCCTATGACTTAGACTGCTTTAAACTTCGTGTGTCCAGGCATTTTGACTTCAACGTCCCTTGAATTTGGCTGTCACTCTTTTGGCTTTGGAGGAGACACTCGTTACAGGCATCCTGCTTTTTGTCTCCTTCATACACATAGATTTGTTTTTGTTTTAAATTAGATAAATTTAGTTTCAGAAAAGATATAGGCAAACACTGGTTTGCTAACACACTTGTAGATATGTGGAATAGGCTACTGAGTGCAATAGTAGGATAAAGAACGATAGAGCACTTCAAGACAAAATTATATAGGGAAATGGACGTGATGGGCGGGGTGTGAAAGGGATCTGTCTGCCCTGTAAGGGCCAATTGGCCCTCTGCTGAATCCCATTGTTTTTATGTTCTTAGAAAGTAATAACCTCATCAAAGATTCTCAACACGGTTTCCGAAACAAGCACTGGTGCCTGACAAACCTCCTTGACATTTTCCACAATATGTTTTATATATACGACGAAGATAAAGCAGTTGACATAATTCATTCTGATATTCAAAAAGCTTTTTTATATTGTCCCTCACAAAAGACTAATGGAGAAACCAAAGGCCCATAGAATACATGGCCATTTACTCCGACGGATTCAGGATTGGCTAACCGAGCGAATGGAATGAGTAGTAATGTATCACAAAGCCTCAAACTGGATAGGTGTTACAAGTGGTGTGCCACAAGTATCAGTGCTTGGAACCAGTGTTTTCCTGATCTACATTGATGACGAACTGTTATGCATAATATCAAAATTTGCTGCCAATAGAGCAATTCTCAATCGCAAATACTTAAGATTTAAAGTTATTTATTCAAATTATGAAACTAAGACCAGATTTGGCAAATGAGTTTTAATCTAAATATATATGTAGTGCTTCAGATAGGTAGTCAAAATTAGAAGGGAAACTACAATTAATGGATGTCTTCTCAAAAGCGTCAACAAGGAAACCGACCTTGGAGTAACTATATCGAGCAATCTGAAGCCACCCAACAAATAGTGGATGTAATAAAAAAGGCAAACAATGTATTTTGCTTCATACCGAGATTTTTAATACAAATCCGAAAACTTAATTTTAACTTGATACAATTAATTAGTTCGTCCCCACTTTGAATATCGTTTTTAGTTTTCGAGGACATTGAAAAACTTGAGATAGCTCAACGAAGAGTAAGTAAAATTATTCCTCAAATTAGATATAAACCTTACGAGGAGCGACAAAATAGAACTAATTTAATTTAGTTTCAAAACGTGCAGAGTAAGAGAGGACTAGACAATATGGATGCAAGTAATTATTTCACAATATATCATTCAAATAGTTATAAAACCATCGGAAAGCTCTTCCACTCACATGAAGCGAAATTTATATTTTTCAACAGAGTGGTTAAGCTGTGGAATAAAATAATGTTCTAACTGTGTGGTAAGGTGCGACGTATGTAGCCCAAACAATTCATTATCAACTCGATCAGTATCTTGCCCCGAATCCACGACTGACTGTCGTTTGCAACCAAGTAATTACGATTTTTATTTCATAAATATCTTTAGACCTGAAGGTTTCCAGCTGATATTTTTTTTTTTTAGTAATTCTCCTTGTTCCGGTCCTATTCCCAATACCTTACTAATCCCAATATACAGTATTTCCATTCAGTTAACCAATACCTAACCTTCGAAGCAAACTTATGAGGATCAGTAGGTTTGATATCCGTGTTATATATATATATATATATATATTGTTTTTATTTTTGTTACTGTAATGGAAATACAGTTAACAATACCTTCGTGAGATATAACATACAAGTGTGATCAACAGGTGTTTACTCTCATTATTACAGCTGCAGGGGGCAGGTGGTCTCTCTCTCTCTCTCTCTCTCTCTCTCTCTCTCTCTCTCTCTCTCTCTCCCCTTTCCATCTGAAAAAGCTAAATATAGACTTACTATCGCATTATGTTGCCGCAAAAACCTTAATGGATCCATAAATGGCCTGTGTAATTGAAGTCATGCTGATACTTGGACGATAAAGGCCCAATCTAAATATATATCTGTACAGTTGGCCACATGAAATTGCACACACTCTTTGATTGTATGTATGGAAGGAAAAATAGTATGATTGACTTACAAGAATAATCTGTTATAATTTCATATCACCAACCCCACCAATTAATTTACAAATAAACCTAATTAATTAAATAAATGAAACTATGAATACATGTGGTACTCCATGGATTCGAACCTAGAATACTCACACCGAAATTCCGCGCACTTAACCATTAGTAATTAAACTACTGCATAACAAACTCCACTCCTAGTTCAATCCAACTATTTTCCTTCCAAACATGAAACCATGGAGTGGATACACATTTCTGTGAGTACTTGTATAACTATAGACACGTGACACAATCTTGTACAGATTAAAGAGACTCTATAATAACATAGATCAGTCAACCTCCGCCTTATTGTATCCACCACAGTCTGTTTATTTCCACCTGACGGCAAATTTAATACTTTAGCTGAAACTGACCTTAGGCCAGGGCATTTTTCTACCAAACCGTTTGCAAATTTAGCTTGAAAGGGGTCTGGGGGGCATTTCCTTAACTTGAAAAGGGCCTTGGGCAATTTAATTACCATTTTCATACACATATGTTGTTTAGTATGAGTAAAAGAGTTTAGCCTTTTAGTAAGGTGACGTCTGCCTTCATTTTAATCTTGCTATCATTAGACGATTGTATGCAACTTAGTAAGGACTTGTAAGTGTCGGTGGATTAATTTAGATAGTTTTTACCCTATTTTCCAAAGGTCCTTCCTAAGTTGAGTAAAATGGTGTATGCTTAGCAAGAAGGACAAACTTACAAAGGGCCTCTGTATTGAAAGGATGAATACAATAATAAGCGAGTAAAATACAAATAATTACCATAATAATGTTAATGTAAGCCATATATATTTTGTTATATACTTGTTTTGTCTATATATGTCACTCAGCAAAGTGTTTGCATCTATTATATACTCAATATGCAGGTTTCAATTTCTGGAATTATATGTATACATTTATAATTTGCTATATAATCCATGCTAAATTATATGTATTATTTACTGCATAGCGCATTACATTCAATTATCAGTTATAAACTTGCATAACGTAAGTGAACCATGAACTATTGTGAGTGCCTGAATAATGGACAGCTCATCTTTGCTACACACTTGTTGATTGTGTGGGTGGAGTTGATTGTGTGGGTGGAGTTGATTGTGTGGGTGGAGTTGATTGTGTGGGTGGAGTTGATTGTGTGGGTGGAGTTGATTGTGTGGGTGGAGTTGATTGTGTGGGTGGAGTTGATTGTGTGGGTGAAGTTGATTGTGTCGGTGGAGTTGATTGTGTAGGTGGAGTTGATTGTGTGGGTGGTGTTGATTGTGTGGGTGGAGTTTATTGTGTGGGTGGAGTTTATTGTGTGGGTGGTGGAGTTTATTGTGTGGGTGGTGGAGTTTATTGTGTGGGTGGTGGAGTTTATTGTGTGGGTGGTGGAGTTTATTGTGTGGGTGGTGGAGTTTATTGTGTGGGTGGTGGAGTTTATTGTGTGGGTGGTGCAGTTGATTGTGTGGGTGGTGCAGTTGATTGTGTGGGTGGTGGAGTTGATTGTGTGGGTGGTGTTGATTGTGTGGGTGGTGTTGATTGTGTGGGTGGAGTTGATTGTGTGGGTGGAGTTGATTGTGTGGGTGGTGGAGTTGATTGTGTGGGTGGTGGAGTTTATTGTGTGGGTGGTGGAGTTTATTGTGTGGGTGGTGGAGTTGATTGTGTGGGTGGTGGAGTTGATTGTGTGGGTGGTGGAGTTGATTGTGTGGGTGGTGGAGTTGATTGTGTGGGTGGTGGAGTTGATTGTGTGGGTGGTGGAGTTGATTGTGTGGTTGGAGTTGATTGTGTGGTTGGAGTTGATTGTGTGGTTGGAGTTGATTGTGTGGTTGGAGTTGATTGTGTGGTTGGAGTTGATTGTGTGGGTGGAGTTGATTGTGTGGGTAGAGTTGATTGTGTGGGTAGAGTTGATTGTGTGGGTAGAGTTGATTGTGTGGGTAGAGTTGATTGTGTGGGTAGAGTTGATTGTGTGGGTAGAGTTGATTGTGTGGGTAGAGTTGATTGTGTGGGTAGAGTTGATTGTGTGGGTAGAGTTGATTGTGTGGGTAGAGTTGATTGTGTGGGTAGAGTTGATTGTGTGGGTAGAGTTGATTGTGTGGGTAGAGTTGATTGTGTGGGTAGAGTTGATTGTGTGGGTAGAGTTGATTGTGTGGGTAGAGTTGATTGTGTGGGTAGAGTTGATTGTGTGGGTAGAGTTGATTGTGTGGGTAGAGTTGATTGTGTGGGTAGAGTTGATTGTGTGGGTAGAGTTGATTGTGTGGGTAGAGTTGATTGTGTGGGTAGAGTTGATTGTGTGGGTAGAGTTGATTGTGTGGGTAGAGTTGATTGTGTGGGTAGAGTTGATTGTGTGGGTAGAGTTGATTGTGTGGGTAGAGTTGATTGTGTGGGTAGAGTTGATTGTGTGAGTGGAGTTGATTGTGTGGGAAAGTGGATTGTGTGAGTGGAGTTGATTGTGTGGGAAAGTGGATTGTAGGAACGCTGAAAGCAGTAACAAGAAATAGGGTGGTCAGCATGGAAGTAAAGAAGTCCTTGCAAGATAGTGTGGTAATCCCGACATTGCCGTACAGGAGTGAAACATGGACGTTGTTGGAGAAACACAAACCATAAGTGAGAGGGGTGGAAATTAGTTACTTGAGAAGTGCGAGCGGATATATATGGAGGGATAGACAGACGAATGAGGAAGTACGAGAGCGGTGTGGTGTAGATGTAGATGCGTTGGGAAGTGTGAAAAGGAACACCTTGAGATGGTTCGGCCATGTGGAACGTATGGGAAGCAAGAAAATAACTAAGAGAGTGTACGAGAGTGAAATGGAAGGACAAAAAGAGAGATGTAAACCGAGAGAGAGGTGGAAGGATGGAGTTCAAAAGTATATGCTTGAAAGCGGTGCTGGATGGGAAGAGGGGCATCAACTGACTGGGGCGATTCGTTCGTGGCCACCCTTTCGGGGATAACGGCGTCCGGCAATAGATAGATAGATTTAATTGCTTACCTATAAAATTTTGCAATTATATATACATGTGTTTTTGTTATTGGCTGTTTTTCCCTGCAACGTTTTGGCTTCATAATTATGTCAGTTGAATGCAAGCTATGTATTTGATTTACCTGTTTGTTTGTCTTTTTGTCCTTCCTATCGAACCGAAAATGGTTAGCTAAGTGGGTTAGAGGGAAGTGGGGATAGGGCAAGGGTAAGTTGGATGCTGTGGTTTTTAGTGGGAGAAAATAGGTGCCCATGGCTAACTGAACTGTCCCATTGTTCCGTGAGGGCAAGACTTGATGACTGGTCTCAGCAAGGTATTGTGGGATTTATTTGTTTACGTCATTAAAACTTATCTCAATGTATCCTCTCTCTCTCTCTCTCTCTCTCTCTCTCTCTCCACTTATATTTTTCTATGCCTCGAGTTGCCGCAATTCTTCTAAGATTCTGTAATTCTTATATTTTTACCCCCTCCCCCTCCTCCCTCTAGTGGTGTGGCGGGAGAACAAAAGCCGAGCGGCACGACGTCATTTCCGGCGCGAGATGAGTTCCCGCCGAAACCCTCCCCTCCTCCCTTTCCTGCGCATATTTATCAGGGGGGAGGGGGTACGAGGAGGCGGGGGAAGGGGGGAGAAGGCAAGAGGAGGTGAAGTGGTGTTTCCAATTCCGTTGTAGCAGGATGAGGATATACAGTATATATATAATAAATATATACAGTATATATATATTATATTATATATATATATATATATATATATATATATATATATATATACTGTATATATATATATATATATATATATATATATATATATATATATATATATATATACACGAGAGAGTGTTCCATAGACAACATACCTCAAGCATGCCGGTAGAGCTACTGACACAGAGGTGTGGGTTGGTTGGGAAATAAATTAAAGGAGAATATAAAAGTTATAGCAAACTTCTATATACTGTATAAGAAACTCTATTGATATAGCCCTCCGCATTTCACTATCCAGCCAACGCATTCCCATAGGGAAGGGCCAAGTTAATATTAAGTAAAAGGTTATTATCTACATATGGGTCTAATAAGAGTCATAATTTTCATAAGTCGTCTAATAAGTCATAATTTTAATAAATCGTCTAATAAGAGTCATAATTTTAATAAGTCGTCTAATAAGTCATAATTTTAATAAGTCGTCTAATAGGAGTCATAATTTTAATAAATCGTCTAATAGGAGTCATAATTTTAATAAATCGTCTAATAAGTCATAATTTTAATAAGTCGTCTAATAAGTCATAATGTTAATAAGTCATAATTTAATTAAGTCGTCTAATAAGAGGCATAATTAAACTAAGTAATCTAATAAGAGGCATAATTAAATTAAGTATTCTAATAAGAGGCATAAGATGAAGTAGTATAATATCAGGCTTAATTAAGAGGGTAGTGGTTATTATTTGCTATATAATATTACTGTAATTATCACTTCGAGTCGCCATACTAAGGGTTCAGTTATCTGCAATTCATGCGGGAACTGGACCCACTTCACCTGCACAACACTTGCCTCCAAGAAACACTACACAAACACCTGGACCTGTTCCTCATGCCCCTCCCTCTCCCAGTCAAATCCCTCACCTAAAACCCGTCCACCTCTCCTCCCCAACCCACCTAACCTTCCCATATCATCCACTCCCCCCCCCCCCCCTAAAACCCGCCCACCTCTCCTCCCTAACCCACCTAACCTTCCCATACCATCCACATCCTCAACTCAACACACCACACCCCATCCTAACCCATTCCAACCCCCATCTCCTGCTCCCCAATCACCACCCCCACCTCACCCATCCCAACCCCCAGCCCCAGCCCCAGCCCCTCCCTCACCCTCACCCCCACCCCCACCCCATCCTCGTGCAGCAGCACCCAACATACATCATGCACATAACATTAACATTCTTCAACTGAACATAGATGGCATCAACACAAAGAAACACGAACTCTCACACTTCATCAAACAACACAACATACACATTGCCATCTTACAAGAAACAAAACTCCGCACAACACAAAAAACACCCACATTTCATCATTTCACCACCATCAGACAAGACCGGGCTGTCGGCGGGGGCGGTGGACTCATCACCCTGGTACACAAAGAAATATCATGCATAGTAACCAGTGTACAAACCAAATCCCTCTTCCCCCCAAATGATAACACAACAGAAATACAGTCAATTAAAATACGCACTGGCAACAACTCCAACATAACCATCATAAACACATACATCCCTCCCCAAACATCCCCTACAGTACCAAATGAATACAGACCACACTTACAACACATCACAAACACCCCACACACCCCACACATCATCCTGGGTGGTGACTTCAACGCCAAGACGTCGGCCTGGTTTGTCGACAACCCCGACACAGACAGAGGGCTGGTACTACAAAACCAAACCGATAACCTCATCATCCTTAACGACATCCATCAACATACCCATATTCCTCACCAAGCCCTCTATAACCCATCATCTCCAGACATCACCTTTTGCTCCCCAGAACTCGCCCCCACAACATCCTGGAGGGTGGTCAGAACCTTAGGCTCTGACCACCTCCCGATCATATCACCACCAAAACCAGACTCACCCCAGCTAGCCACAAACACACATACACCAATTATAAAAGAGCTAACTGGGAAGCATTCACAAATGAGACTGAACAACACTTCACAACTCTAAACAGTACACCCATCACTAACATCAACAATGCTGTACACATACTCAATAAAACTAAACAAAACGCTGACAAGAAACACATTCCAAGAGGTAACAGAAAAAGACACAACCCCAACTTCATACCAGAAATTCAAAACCTCATCAGACAACGCGACATACTGAAAGACTCCCCAGCACCCCACACACAAGACATCACACAACAAATTCAAGCACTCAACACCCAAACTAACAACAAAATACAAGAACAACAAAAACTAAATTGGAATAACTTCCTACAAACACTTGATCACAAAACAAACCCCAAAAAACTCTACAAAACACTAAACAGCATCACACTTTCCAACAGCAACACAACACAATCACATGCTGCAATCATAACAACAGACTCTACTCCTTCATGTAAACAACAAGCAAACACTCTCATCAATCACTTCTCACATGTCAGCCACCTAAAACCTCACAAAGACGACCGACGGGTCATCCGACGTAAGAGACAATTCCCCACAGACCCTGACTATACACCATTCACCAATCACCAGACAAAGCATATCATCAACAATCTCAAGCACTCACCCGCCTGTGGCCTAGACAACATAAGCAACATACACCTCAGACACCTGGGACCACAAGGCATACAAGCACTCACTAACATATCAAACTACAGCTATTCACACAACACAATACTAGACATTTGGAAGCATGGTATCATCATCACATTCCCCAAACCCAACAAAGACCCCATGCTACCCTCCTCGCACCGCCCCATCACACTCCTTTGCTCCCCCTCCAAAGTCATGGAATGCCTAGTATTACAACTAATTACACCTAACCTACCCCTAGCTCCAACACAACATGGCTTTAGGCCACTGCACTCCACAAACACTCTTCTCACAGACCTTACACAAAGAGCTTTCGACGGCATCAATTCAGCTAGACCACCACACAGATCACTATTAGCCACACTCGACATTAGTAAAGCCTTCGATGCCATCCCCCGCCACAACCTAACAAACAAAATCTACAACACAAACATGCACAACAACACAAAAAGGTGGCTGGCCAACTTCCTACCAGGCAGATGTGCACACGTATCTTTTGCCGGTCCGTCATCTAAAATCAGAAACTTTCCAAACGGAGTCCCACAAGGATCCGTCCAATCACCCGCACTCTTCAATCTGTACATGCACGATATAACTACACCCAATACGCCCCAAATAAACTTAGCCTCCTATGCAGATGACATAACACTCACATGCACACACCATGACCCAAAAAGAGCAACAAATCTCCTTCAACCCTATCTCAACACACTACATGGCTGGTGCACTACAAAGACTTAATCTAGCCCCAGCCAAATCCACCGCAACCCTGCTCACAAGTTGGACCGGAGAACACGAATACATCCCTCAACTCACCATAAACAACACATCCCTAACACATACACACACACCCAAAATCCTAGGAGTAACATATGATACTCATATGACATTCAAACAGCACACCACAAACATTAAAAAGAAACTGACACCCAGACTTAACGCCCTCAGGTCACTTGCTCACACAAAATTTGGACACAACAAAGAAACTACCACCACAGTACATAAACAATACATAAGATCAGTGATGGAATACGCAAGCCCAGCCTGGGCTTCTAACCTAGCTGAAACACATCAGAAGACCTTACAGACTATTCAAAACAAAGCCCTGAAGATCATTACAGGCTGCACAGCTACTGCACCCACAGATCACCTACATCAAGAAACCAAAATCCTGAAAGTCAAAGACCATCTGGACATGAGAGGCACTCAATTCCTGGCAGCAGCCTCCACGAACCAAGACCACCCACTAAACTACATGGCAACACACCCACAGACACCAAGAAATATCAAAACAACACCCAGCACACAGTATCACACACAATTATTGTCCTCTCTCCCTCCCTGCCCACCCCGAACCAACTTCCAGAAGCACATCCATACTCATATCTCTCACCGATCCATTCACTCACTCACAGACAACACGCAGCTGCATGCACGACCTCCCGAAATCCATCCTTCCGAATCCTCCTTTCCTCGCGAGGACAGAGTCCACCTGGCCAGGCTGAGATGCGGACACCATCCAGCTCTCCTGAGCTATCAGAAGAGACTGGATGACTCCGTTGTCGACGCCTGCCCGGGATGTAACACAGCACCCCCATACCATTAAACACATCATAGAAGACTGCATTTCACACAACCACTTACGCCAACAACACAATCTACACTCAATGAGAGCTCTGTGGGAAAGCCCGATCGTGGCCATGGCCTTTCTCAGGGACTCGGGGCTGTTCGGCCAGGCAGCTTAGGGAACAACAACAACTGTAATTATTCATTATATTTTATAGTTTCCTCGCTAGACCTCCATCAAGCTTAAAAAACACTCCGTAGACCCACCTTCAAGATAAATTTGTACATTTTTTGGTAGAAATAAATTCTGCCGAAGGCCGGTTCCTTCTAGAATGACAGGCTCGCAATCTCTTGCCAGGAAAAAATCGACACCTAAATGGCACGAAAGGTCTGTATATTTACAAAGAAATGGAGAGAAAGGTCTTCAAATCGCCAAACTAAGTGAACGAATGCCATAAAATATACAAAAGCTAATGGGACTAAACATAATGCAGATAAAACAAGTACCCCCCCCCCCCCCTTAAAAGCCATAATGCGGCCACCCCATTGGCTACGGAATGCCTGTTATCCCTTTCAGTACCGGTGCCGTCCTTTTAACTTACTCTGGCAACTATTAGACGATTTTCTTCATTTTTAAAAAGGGCCTCCAGCAGTATAACAGGCTTCGAACTATCTCACTTAACCATTTTTGCTACCACAGATCCTTGTTAAAATAGTCTAAATATAGCTACAATAAATTTAAAAATACGTCGCCGGTACAAAAGGTGTTAAGGTGGGTGACCTGTTTTTGTTCTGTCCTTTTCTATCTTTCTCTGGCTTGTATCCTTTTGGCCCCATTCAGCCTACTGTTTTAAGACGTTTATCCCCATCCAGGTGTCAATTTTTTACTGGTGAGCGGTAGCGAGCCAGCATATTTTTTATTTTTGTTTGACAGCAGGCTAAATTTGTACATTTTTCGATAGAAAAATTTCTCCGGCGAAGCCGGATTTCTTCATATAATGCTGGCTCGCTATCGCTCGCCAGGAAGAAATCGACACCTAGATGGGGATAAACGTCTTTAAATAGTTGGCTGAATGGGGCCGAATGGATACAAGCCAGAGAAAGGGAGAAAAGGACAGAAATAACAAAAAGCAGGTCACCCCCCTTAAAGCCTGTGTCTCTTGTTAGCCGAAATACAAAACATCCTGTGATAATTTAGGGGAGGAGCTTATCGAAGTAGTTTGTCATCTCAACCAGTAGACCATTTCAACCAGTAGCTCTCAACCAGTGCCAAATTAATCCAGACCAACCAAACCAGTGTCAAAATATAGTACTAACCTAACCTAACCTAACCTAATCGTATTGGTTGATTTGGTACTGGTTGAGAGCTACTGGTTGAAATGGTCTACTGGTTGAGTTGACCGGTCACCGTTTTAACCCTCTAGGCTATGATATGACTTTCCTAATGTGAAGAAACTCGTCTTAATCAACAAGACATTATAAGAAGGAATCACCACCATTGAACGGGTTAACAACATATCGTTATATAATTTCATGCAGCTTAGGAGGAACCTCGATGAATAATAAACATAACAGAACTATTTTAATTATAGCCATTGATCCTCACAAGTACTTCATAAACCACATAAATTCGCCTAATCAACCCCCCAATCAAGTTTATATACAAAAAGTCTCGTCATCGTACTAAAAGGGTTAAGCTTTTGTCATACGATTAACATGATCGGCGGATTTATACCGGAGTTAGGCATGAGTTGCCAGGGTGTCTAGAATCATTTCACCATGTTTTCTAGCTTTGATGCTTGTTTTCAAGAGGATTAACTCGGCCAGTACCAGGGACGTTCTTTTCATCATATTCTGGCAACTATTAGATGATTTAATTCAGCTTAGGAAGGACCTCTTGCAATAATAAGGCTTCAAGCTATGTCAACCAACCCATTTAACTACCACATATCCTTCCTAAGCTGCATAATATCGTCTAAATATAGCTAGAATAAAATTTAACACACGTCGCTGGTACTCAAAGGGTCAATACCATCGTCATCACAGATAATACGTATATTTGGTGACTCCCCTCAACCTCTACAACCACACAATGACATTTTACATTTCCCTAGCTAACAACATACATACTTTGTTTTAGACTGATCTCTACGATCAAAGGGTTAATATTATCTCAAATAACCCTTTTATCCCAAGACATTTAAACCTGGTTCAGTTAAATCGCCTGATTGGGGGAGATTGTTGGCGCCAATCAAGCAGGGCAGTAACCAGGAGGGGGCCACATGTGGCATATATTGATAAGGAGTTGCTGGAACTCCTGTTTTATTTGCCTGGCTTCTCCCACTGTTTCTATTTGTGCCTCACCTACACAGAGTAATCAAGCTAACTATCACAAACACCTCCTTCTCCTCCTATTCATTTCACTACACTTAACATGCACACCACACTTCTCTCCAACACACGTAAATCAACTTTAACTTACCTTGGTTTTGGCTCTCTATCACTTGTTCAACCTTGAAAGGAGTGGGGGGGTCACTTGTTACAGACAGCTTTGCCTTTTGTGTCCTTCATGCACATAGAAAATAATATAATAATGCTTGAAGGTGTTAAGGGGAGATGGACCGTTTTTCTGGTCCCCCTTTTTCTACATGTTTAGCCCCATTTTATTTCAGATTTTATGACGTTTGGCCCATTAGTTTGGCGATTTTAAGACCTGTCGCCCCATTGTTTTCAATATTTAAGCTTTGTGTGTCATTTAGGTGTCGATTATTTCCTGGCGAGCGATAGCGAGCCTGTAATTTAAGAGAAACCGGCCTTCGGCCGGGTAATTTTTCTATCGAAAAATGTACAAATCTATCTTGAAGGAGGGTATTGTTTGTTTGTTTTCTAACTTGATGGAGATCTAGGGAGGAAACTAATAAACTACTAAAAAGATACATAAATGAGCAAATATATACGACCCACAAACGAACCCTACAAACCGATGTCACATACGGATTCCGACATCGGCCATGCAGCAGTAGAGGCGGGAAGCAGGACAAAACGGCCACACTCCGAAATGGCCACAACCAAAACGGCCACACACCGAAATGGCCACACTCCGAAATGGCCACAATCCTAAATGGCCACAAATCGAAATGGCCAATCTTAAATGGCCACTAACCGAAATGGCCACACAGGAGAGGCTGTCACCCGCGCGAGGGTAGTGACTGGTTGAGGTCAGCCACCAGCACTCGCACTGGTTCAATCCAAGATATACAGTATATCTTGGTTCAATACACAACTCAGATTGATTTTTTTTTTTTGTGATCTATTGAACTACATTAATAGTTTTTTTGCAAAAAAAAAAAAAAATTGTAAAAATATCGCTAATATACTGCATAATTATATACAGTAGATGTAATAATGAAATAAGCATAACAATTAGATTGACGGAAGATACCCGTCAAGCGTAAATTCCATTAATACATTTATTAATGAACTTATTGTTCACTACTATATCTAAGAGAGAGAGAGAGAGAGAGAGAGAGAGAAAGTGAGAGCAAGTTTAAAAGAGGGAGTCGTTTGTTAAGAGATAAAGAGCTATTAACTCTATTTGGTTCGAGGTAGTTCTTTTTGGATTTCCCTATATCAATCCATTTGTTGGGAGATTTTAAAACGCTCCACCCCATTAGTTTGTCGATTAAATTACGCTTATTAATAGGTGAGCTATAGCAAACCTGTAACTTACAAGAAATCTGCCTTTGAGCGGGACATTTTCTTTCCCGATAAATGTACAAATCTAACTTTGGGTAGGCATTTTATAGTATGAAGGCAGTCTGGGAAGGCATTTTTTGTTAGCTAATGAGACATACTAAAATGCATTGCTCGAAAATGGCAAAAGAAAGAAATATCTTCAATAGTATTTTAATATCTCGTAATAACCCTCATAACTATATATAATTATATAATATTCTTGTCAATTACATATATCAATTTGATTTTACTCTAATATCAAATACAACAAACACTTGGTACTAGTTGCATTATAATAACCATCCCTGACTCACATATACATATAATTTAGATATACTGTAACATAGTGGAAGCTTGCAAATGTCGTTCAGATTCTTTAAAATATGGTCAGTCTCATCAAATTACCGTCCCATTGGTCTGACATCAATAATAGGACAATTGCTTAATAAATACTGAGAAATTTACTGACCACCTAGAAAATTTCATCTGGATCAATTTATTCCCACCATGTCTTAATACCTCCGAGGGTCACACACGCACCCGACCAGAGGAAAATAATAAGGATGACTCTACACACATTATATGATCACTAGCGCTATTACCACTAACATTATGACCATCTGAAAAGAAAAAAATATATATATACCGTGTGTATATATATATATATATATATATATATATATATATATACAGTACATATGTTTATATGTATGTATATACTCAGGCACATACCCCATTGCTGGGGGTGGCCGACACGAGACAGAGCCCAAACAGAAACATGATTTAAAGTTCTTATTCTCAGGGTCCGGGACCACTTTCGCGTTCCCTCGCCTGTTTATTTGTCTCGTCGAGTAGGAGAATTTTATAAGGGGAGGAAGATTCCTAGCCACCTGCCCCCATGTTTATATATACAGTATGTATATATATATATATATATATATATATATGTATATGTATATATATATATATGTATATGTATATATATATATATATATTATTATTATATATATATTATTATTAAAATAGGGATTCGCACCAAGCCTAAAAAGACTATGTGGCACCAAAATAAACTTTGTGGAAAAAAACATCGGAGTTGTTGTGGGGCTGGGCGCAATACGGAGTAGAGGATAAGAAGACTAGGAAACACTAATTAAAGAAGTTGAAGGAGACGGGTATGGAGGAGAAACCGCATAAGATGTGGGAGGGAGAAAGTGGGGGACTCTCCAAGCATATCGGCTAAGACAAGGGGGCGATTAACCTCTCCGCGGCGCACAGGGGATTTTCTACAGGGTAAGACTGTGCGCACCTATGATGATTTTGGGACCTATTGCAAATTTCGATAAAAAGTACATCATCGTGTAGGGAATGTTTGCGTGCATCGGCCCATATATATTTGACCCCCCCAAAAAATGTCTGGGGGGGGGGGGGGAACGGTCCGTAGTTGAAAAATGTGGAGCGAATGGCACCGCGCGGCTAGATTGTCATCGAGCGGCGAGATTTCCCTGCCGAATATTTACGCGCGCAGGGGATAGGAGAGGGAGGAGGGGGTGGGTTACCGCGTATTATCACGTATATGTCCATTTTTGAGCCCTTTTAGGCTATGTAGAGTATGTATACGTGTGTAGGCCACCCATATAACAATGAATATGCCTCATAGTGACCAAAAATTGCAATATATAAGGGAATTATAAGAGAATTTTTAGGCGGGAATGAAGATGTGTTGGAGGTTTGGCGGCAATTTATGAGCTGAGAGTGTGGTTTAAGCCATACATATCACGTATATCTTGTACGTAGAGCACTGTCATGCTATAATACAGACTTGTACGTATGTATACGTGCCATATATCAAAATATATACCGCATATAGACCAATTCATGCGATATTTACGCACATTATCAATGAGTTTCTATGCGTGAACCAAGGTGTGAGTGAGTTGTGCTGGGAATGAAAGGGGAGAGGGTGTGTTACGCCATAAATATCACGTAAATCTTGTATTTAGAGCACTGTCATGCTATAATAAAGACGTGTACGTATGTAGGCGTCCCATATAACAAGGAATATACCGCATATAGCCCAATTGGTGCGATATTTACGCAAATTGTGAATGTGTTTCTAGCAGACGGAAGCCTGAAAGGGTGGGTTGGGGGTGGGAGGGAGGGAGGGAGGCATGCAGGGGTGCAGGGAGGGAGTGAGTGAGTCGTGAAGAGAAGGAAGGCAGGCAGATCTACTGAGACATGCGTATGTCGTACGTATAAATGGACTTCAGAATTGCATTTTTATGCAAGCAGACATTGCATTTTAGACACATGTGAAGTACCACAGAAACATGTAGGCCATTGACTGTAAATAAAGTACTATATTATAGACCACCAGCGACGGTGGTCAGTAAACACAGGCAGATTGCCTTTTGCGATAAAGGGCTAAATATAGAATGGTGTCTCCTTACACTTGCGAAAGGGTAGATTGCCACCAGAGAAACGTTTACTTATTTATTTCCAAGTAATATGCAATCTAAATGTATATTCGAGACCTACTGCAATTATTTGTATGACAGTCATGACTATGTATAATCCAATATACGCGCGTAGGCGAGACATAAGAAAGCTGGTTGAGCAATTTTCGACACCCACACAGTTATTATTCTTTTTTATTTACAATATTATACAATACAAATGTATTTGTGAAGAGTATTTTATCCATTATTGTATTTATACAAATTTTGTTCCCAGACAGAGCTGCTGTGGCTGGTGTAGCTGGGGCATAAAGGAGCGGCAAGGGTCACCGCTTGACCGTGTGAAAATGAGTGGAGTCGCACTGAGAGGGGCAATTTTGCTGAGTGTTTGGGCAATTTTTGACAGAATAAAGTTATATAATTACTAATTCTTGACAGAGACAAACTTTTATAAACCTTGGCATGATATAATTGATAATCCCATCAATTTACAAACGTAAATTGGTGGGATAATTTTTTTTTTTTTATATTGTCATTTCGATTGTAGACACGAAGTTTTGAGTGATATTTGGTATGAGCTCCTGTGGCATGGTTGGTAAGGTCGCGGACTGGAAAAGTCAAAGTGTGCTAGGGTTGTGTGATCGAATCCAGGAGGGGGTTATGGGGAAGGTTTTATATTGTCTAGAACATTTTTGATAAAAAAACATTTTTACAAGATCATGCCATTGTATTCAAACAATATGAAATATTCATAGAATATATCATATTGTAAGAATACAATGACATGACCTTGTTTGTTTTTTTGTTTTTTTATTGTTTTATTTTATTATCTTAGTAGGTTTTACAGGATTTGTTGAAACATATTTATTTTTGTACATTTCATTTGAGGTAAGAAAATAATTATATACACATGACTTTGGCTAATAACAAACATATATATTGATATACTAAAAAAATAAGGCATATTACATGTAAATCTTTGAAACTTATAAACTAAATAATGAAACATACAATTATATAATGTAAAAGCTATATCACAGGGACATCTTTGGAACTTCTACATTATATAATACCGTATATATGTTACATTATGAGGTAGCGTGATCAATTAGGTCAGGTCAGGTAAGGTAGGGCACGAGTCCAGGACAGGGCTGGGCAGGGGGCGAGTCCAGGGCAGGGCAGGGCACGGGGCGAGTCCAGGGCAGGGCAGGGCACGGGGCGAGTCCAGGGCAGGGCAGGGCACGGGGCGAGTCCAGGGCAGGGCAGGGCAGGGCACGGGGCGAGTCCAGGGCAGGGCAGGGCACGGGGCGAGTCCAGGGCAGGGCAGGGCACGGGGCGAGTCCAGGGCAGGGCAGGGCAGGGCAGGGCAGGGCAGGGCGACACTCAATAATTTTTGAAGGTGTGGTAGTCCCTGAAGCAGTCACCCAGGCAGAGTGGAACTTTGCACTCTGCGCACATTGAGGTGACTCTTTTTGTGACATGGGGTTTCCTGACACTGGAGCTGCAGACAGTGCACTGCGCCTGCCTGTGACGAGTGCCAAGCATCTCAGTGTTGATGGGGTAGTGTCTTTCGACACCCAGCTGGATACGGTCAGGAACGTGATCCCCACGCCATGCCGTACGTCTGTGAGTGGTGGTGCCATACTTCTCCAGGAGTTGGTATGAGACGTTGTACACGAACTCCCGGAATTTAAGTTTCTGGTTTGGGGCCATATTCTTTTTTACCAACCACAAGTTGTAGGCGTTCAGCATCGTTATGTCAACAAGGTGGAGGAAGAGCTTGTGATACCACTTCACAGTCTTCCTCAGACACTCAACGCCTGACAGCTGACAGTCAGACTTGTCCACCAGGCGCATGTTTTTGGTGTAGTCCACTACCATGTCGGGCTTGTAGATGGTCTTCCTGGTTCGGTAGTGGATTTTGCCAGAATCCATCTGGGCACCTGTGTGGACGGTGGAAAGCAGGTGGACGTCTCGCTTATCCTTCCACTTCATGGCTATCAGTTTCCCACACTTTTCGAGCTGCTTGAATTTCTGCCCCTTTCGTCGCCTTCTTCGCACATGCCTCTCGCGGTGTTCCTGGGCCAGGTCGTCTTCTGAAGGTGTGTCACTGGAGGAGGCATCTGTGAGAGGAATGACATTACCTGTGAACTTTGGCATAAACTTTCTTGTCTTTCTGACAGTCCCACATGACCCCGTTTGGTTGTCATGAAGAAACTGGCAGAGAGCAGGAGAAGTATACCAGTTGTCAGTGTAGATGATGTGGCCTTTGCCCAGGTAAGGTGCCAACATTTTCCTGACGATGGCACCTGACATGCCCATGGGGTCATTGGCAGCGGCTTTCGGTATGTCAATGTCAGTGCCTGTGTACACGATCATGTCAAGCACTATTCCAGTTTCGCAGTCACACAAAACGAAGAGCTTGATTCCGAACCTATGCCTTTTCAAGGGGATATACTGTTTGAAAACAAGACGTCCTTTGAAGAGCACGAGCGACTCATCAATCACCAAATTGAGGAAGGGGTAAAAGTATTTCCTATACCTCTCCAACAACATGGTGAACACATTCCGAACTTTCCATATCCTGTCAATCCTGTTAGGATTTTCGTTGTCTGCAAAGTGCATAAATCTTAGCAGCAACAAAAATCTGTCACGAGTCATGAACTTATTGAAAGTTGGGGTGGCGATGAGAGGGTCGTGCTTCCAATAGTGTTGCAACACATGCTTCTTGATCAGAGGCATGAGGAACAACAAGGCAAAGAACGTCCTAAATTCTTCCACAGTCGTATCCACCCAGCCTCGTATTCTCGCTTTTGGAGAAAGGACGTCCAATCTGCCAAACACCCACCTGTAGTAGGCGTTTGTTTGGGCAACGATGTACGTCATTACCTCCATGTCGAAAAAAGCGAGGAAGAAGTCGCTTTCGTTCGCTTGATCGTCACAGGGCCAGTCGTCAGTTGTTCCTGACGTCCCAGGATTGAACTGGGGCACGTCAGGTACAAAATTGACCCCATCAGACCAATCGAACGAAGGCAGCTCAGGGATCGGAATGTCGTCTGCGTCTGCTTCATCGTCTGAAATATCGCTTCCATGGTCGCGATACAGCACTTCATCATCATCACCCTCCTCTTCACTAGACAGACGATGACCTTCCTCATTTTCGTCACCGACGTCGGACTCACTCCCACTGTCCACTCCCAAATCCCCCCACCCTTGGTCCCGTGCTAGGGCTTCGTCGTCGAAACCTGGGCTGCCAATGTCCTGCGAATCACCATCAAACAGCAGGGCGGCATATTTTGATGGTGTCAGAGTTTTCCGGGTCACTTTTGCACGTGAGGGTGTCTTATGGACAGGGACAGCAGAGGTGGTGGCAGGGGCGGCGGCAGGGGCAGCAGTGGTGCGTGGCCTTGATGGCAAGATGATGGTGGTGCCTGTCGCCCTTCTCTCTGTTCCTTGGGCAGGGGCGGCAGGGGCAGCAGGGCCGGCAGGGACACCAGGGACAGCAGGGCCAGCAGTCGCTTTCCCTCTCCCTTTCCCCTTCCCTGTTCCTTGGGCAGGGGCGGCAGGGGCGGCAGGGGCGGCAGGGGCGGCAGCGGCAGCCGGGCCAGGGGCGGCGGCTGGTGGTGGTGGTGGTGGTAGGGGCACTGTGGCTGGCGTACGGGATCTCTTCCCTACGCCCGTGCCTTTCATTTGTCCTGCCCCCACAGGTTCTGCAGCCCTAGGGCGGCCTCCTGCGTCGCTGGTACCGGTGGCAGGGGTGGCAGGGGCAGCAGGGGCGGCAGGGGCAGCCGGGCCAGGGGCGGCTGGTGGTGGTGGTGGTGGTAGGGGCACTGTGGCTGGCGTACGGGATCTCTTCCCTACGCCCGTGCCTTTCATTTTTCCTGCCCCCGCAGGTTCTGCAGCCCTAGGGCGGCCTCCTGCGTCGCTGGTACCGGTGGCAGGGGTGGCAGTGGTGGCAGTGGTGGTAGTGGTGGTGGTAGTGGTTGTTGCAGTGGCCTGGGTCGTGGTGGCAGTGTCACGAAAGACCAATGACCTCTGTGCCATTGCCCTGCTTGCATGTGTTTTCCGTGCTTTGGGTGCTGGTGTTTCGTCCTCCGAGCTGTAGGGCGTGTCGTACTGGTAGCTAGGGTCTTTGGCAGCCACCCTCTGCCTTCCACGGCGGCTAACACCACCAGAAGGAGGGCTGGTTGTGTCATCAGGGAGCGAGCGTGAGGGACGTGTGGGCTCCATGACTAGTGCGTGGTTACTGGCGCGGTGGTGCTTGCACGAGTGCGGGGCGAGCGTTTGGCGGGGTGGTGTCGAGAGTTGACATGTAGTACTATACCCACACCAATTTTCAGCCGCCTGGCTATAAACGCGCGGTTTTGGTACGCGTTCAAAAGCTCTGCTCTTAAGAGTCTCCCCGCAGTGCGCCGGGGGAACTCTTATGAGTCTCCCCGCAGCTCCCGGGTTAAGGGACGATATGAAGGGGAATGCCTGCCGTCGGGCATTGGAGAAACGCAGACAGTCTATCAGGAGATGCTGGACAGACACTGGAATATGGCAGCAAGGAGAGAGCATGGGGACATCACAGGACATCAAATGACCATGCGTGAGCCTGGTGTGGCCGAGCCGAAGACGGGCTAGAGCGGTCTCCCATCGACGATTGCGATGAGAGGAAGACTTCCAAGGTAGGACGGAAGGTTTGACAGAACGCAGTTTGACATCAAACACCCTCATGGAGGTCCACTCGTCCTGCCAGCGCTGACGTAGTAATTGAGTAACATGCGGGAAGTAAACAGATGCAGGAATACGCCGTGGCACGAGTCAGTTAGAGGTAATAACAGAGCGGGCGAAAAAATAAACTCGCTCATTGCCAGGCACTCCAACATGACTCGGGACCCAACAGAAAGACAGGGACTTTAATTTAGTAGCGATGCGGAACAACCATTCCTGAATCTCCAGCACTAAGGGGTTAACAACGGGAATAGACTGAATACTCTGAAGAGCACTAAGGGAGTCACTAAAAATTACAAAGGTATGCAGGTGTGAACAAAAAATAGTACGTAGGGCAAATAAAATAGCAAATAACTCGGCCGTAAAGACACTAGCACATGATTGGATGTGACGTTGGAAGGTCCGGTCCGGGAACACAACCGCAAACCCTGTACCGGCGGAGGTCTTGGAACCATCAGTGTACACTGGAACGGCTGAAGAATGGTGTAACATATGTTCCGCAAACTGAGCATAAAGCAACTGTGGGGTTGAAGAGGCCTTGGAGGGGGGGAGGGCAGAGCTCTGTACAAACGGTAGGGCGAGGGAGTAGCCATGGGGGGAACTCTGACTGTCGGAGGGGTAGCACTGATGGAATGGGAAAAGAGAAGGAGGCTAGTAAAGCAGAGACCCGACCGGGGAACGAAGTAGCAGACGATGATGGGGCTAAGCCGGAAGCCGTGGGAGGAAAACCAGCCGAACTGTGTTGCAGAAGGTGAAGGTGACATCGAAGGGTCAGTTTATCCCACCTGGATGATAGCGGTGGGACACCTGATTCAGCATAAAGGCTAATAACCGGAGTAGAGCGAAAAGCGCAGACCGTGATGGTGAAGGGAGTCTAGGCGCTGAATGTTTGTACGTGCAGCGGAGGCATATACCTGGCAGCCATAATCGATCTTGGATAGAATAAGCGTTGTATGGAGGCGCAGAAGAGTCATCCGGTCCGCACCCCAAGACAAGTGGCTAAGGGTTTGTAAGAGTTGAAGCCGTCGGGTAGTGGAGGTCAGTAACGAAGTAATGTGCGGGTACCATGTCAACCGAGTATCGAAAATGAGACTTAAGAATGGAGCTGAGGACCTGTAAGGCAGAAGGTGGTTATACAACGTAAGAACAGGATGCGGGACTGTATGGCGTTTTGTGAAGATGATGGCACAAGATTTCGAGGGCGAAAACCGAAAACCATGGGCCGTAGCCCACTGCGCAGCTGCATTAATGGCCTTCTGCAGGAGATCTTTTAGGGCAGCGATATCCGAACCCACAGCGTAAATAGCGAAGTCGTCCACATACAAAGAAGCACGGACACCAAGAGGGAGAGATGAAATAATACCATTAATAGCTAGGATAAAAAGGATGGTACTTAGAACACAACCCTGTGGGACACCGTCGTGTTGAGGGTATGTTCGTGAGAATGTATTCTGAAGCTTGACTCGGAAAGTACGATCACGGAGAAAGTTCTTCAAGAATACTGCCATGTTACCAGACACACCAGAACGTAAAAGGGTATGAAGGATGTTGTATCTCCAGGCAGTATCATAAGCTTTTTCAAGATCGAAGAATACAGCTAAAACTGACTTGGTGTCCGAAAAGGCGTCGCGGATAGACGTCGCCAATCTCAATAATGGGTCCAAAGTACTACGGCCCTTGCGAAAGCCATATTGAAAAGGTGACAGGATGCCTCTTGATTCTAGTAGCCACATTAAGCGGGAGTGAACCATGCGTTCTAATAATTTGCCTACACAACTGACCAGGGCAATTGGATGGTAATCTGCTGGTGCATGGCCCGACTTACCCGCTTAAGGAATGGGAGAAGGATGGCATGTCTCCACTCAGCCGGAAAAAAGCCTGTGGACCACAGACGGTTTTAGATGGATAAGAGAAAGCCAAGTGCAGGTGGAGATAAGTGCTTCAGCATCAAGTAATGGACACCGTCAGGGCCTTCACATGTATCCTTACAGGCTCCCAGGCTAGACTCAAGCTCAGCCTGGGAGAAGGGGGCATTGAAAAACTGATCAGATGATAAGGCGAAGTCAAGTCGCTTAAGTTCAGAACAGCGTTATGCATCTGGAAGGAGGGCGGGAGATGAGAGCCAGTGCTAACATCACTGAAATGTTGTCCCAACAGATTGGCCACCAGAGACGGGTCGCCCACAATGCCAGCGTTGGTATGGAGGACTGGGGCCGGCGTAGGCGCATGTTTCCCTGAAATCTTCCTGATGCGAGCCCAGACTTGCGGAACAGGTGTATCTGCGTTGATAGTAGAGGCATACGACATCCCAGCTAGATTTTTTTGCAGAGCGGATTGTACGACGGAAGACGGCATTAGCCTGTTTGAAAAGAGTATACGCATCCCGCTCATATGGAGAGCCTCGTTTCCGACGGAAACTCTTCCACTTGGCTCTTTTATTGCGTAAAGCTGAAGTGCACTGAGAGCAGTCCACCACGGTACACACTTAGAAGACATACTCCGAGTGGTGCGTGGAATACAAGTATAGGCAGCATGGAGTACAAACATCAGGAAACTGGTAAGCATGGCATCAGGATCCGGGAAAGCAGGAGTCGGATTAGGCGGAACGGCGAGATCAGCGAAAGGTGACCAGTCGGTACGATCGAAACACGAACGGGGAGGGCAAGGCACTGGGGAGTAAGACGTAGGGGAGAGGACAATCGGGAAGTGGTCAGTCGCACAGTAATCATTAAAGACCTTCCAAGTAAAATCCAAGGATTTTACAAGTCAATACATGAGAAGGTACGGGCGCCGCTATCAAAATGCGTAGAGGAACCAGTGTTTAAAAGAAAGAAATAGTTTGTACGAATCAGAGCCTCAAGGGAACGACCTCGTGTATTAACGGTAGAGTCACCCCACAGGGAATGCCTGCAATTAAAATCCCCTAAAAGGAGGAAAGGTGGAGGTAATAGAGAAAGGATCCTGTTTAATTCTGGAACATCGATCGGGATCAAGGGGGAACTACCGGTACTGTAAGCCAGCGTGAAAGGAACACTCTGGCAAGCGTGCATTTAAGAGAGGAATGGATAGGTAACGGAGACACTGTGACATCATGATGTAGGAGGAGGCAAGTATCATACTGGGATTGAGGAGAACTTATATAGGAGTAAAAAGGTATTGGGGGGGGGGGGGGCATTAGATAAACGCGATTCTTGTAAGCTAATTAACAAGTGGACTAAACCTAGAGATAAGGTAACGAAGATCAACACGATGTGCTGCAAAACTACGAATGTTCCATTGTAAAATGGACATTAAAAAGACAAAAAAGATTAAAAAGAAGACGCGTACAAGAGGGAAGAAAATACGTACACTATATACAACATATTTACAAAATACAGTTAACACCGTGGATGGAAAATATAACCAAGAGAGGCTAACGATGGGAAATAATAGCAGGAATTGGAGAAGACGTTGAAGGGGAAGACTGGAAACCGGGGGGGGGCATAGGGAGGTCTAACAGAGAAAGAGGAGAGGAAGGAGGAGGGCCGGAAGAGGTAGGAAGGACGGACGGTGGGTGGGAAGAGAAGGAGGGGGTAAGGTCAGGAGAAGGAAGAGGGGGAGGGTCAGGAGGAGGAAGAGGACGGGGCAGGGGAAGGCGGGAGAGGGGTAGGGGGGAGAGAAGAGGGAGTAGGATGAACTTCGGCATGAACGGTTGAAGGCGGTGGGTGGGAAGAACGGATAAATTCATCAATCTTAGGCAGGGTTTCATAGGAGAAATCTAGGGACGCAGTGACGGGAGGAGGAGACTGGACGGAGGGAGGAGAAAGGGAAACAGAAGAAGTAGGGGACTTCTTCTTCTTCTCGCAGGGACTTGAGCTCCGCACATCACGGAGACCACCCTTATGTTTAAAAGAATAAGCGGGAGAGGAAGAACGGAGCGCAGGAGCCCGTTTGGTAGAGGAGAAGGGAAGTTTAGAGCGAGTAGGAGATTTGTGGCGACTCGAAGAGGAAGATGACGGAGAACGGGGGGGAGGTTTGGAATGGTGAGAGCGTTGAGGGAGACTAGAAGAGGAGGAACAAGGAAGAGAGCAAGATGAAGGGCTAGAAGTAGAAGGACTGAGAACAGAGAAAGTGTTAGACAAAGGTACAGAAAAGGAAGAGACGGAAGGACGAACGGAGGAGACAGAAGAGGAGGAAGGAGAAAATCTGGGAGAAGCACTGGTAGAAGGAAGAGAGGCAGATGACGAAACTGGTCCGACCGGGGGGGCGGAAAGGGGGACGGAGGGAGCGGAGGCGGTGGAAGGAACTGAGGAACCAGAAAAAGGGGGGGGCGTGGTAGAGGGAGGCGAAGAAGAGGAGTGAGGAGACAGTCTTGGAAAATGACTGAGGGGTGAAGCCCAAGCGACGAGCTTCTTGGCGGGCTGCGGTGAGCGTAAGGCCGTGTCTCGCTTTGAGGACAGCAACCTCAGACTCGAACTGATGAACGGGGCAAATCTTGGAGTCGGCCGAATGAGACCCGCGGCAATTAAGGCAGAACTGGGACGTTGACTGACATTCTCCAACGGCATGTCCGGACTGCGCACAGTGTGGGCAGAGTGGGCTCTCAGCGGCTGTAGGCAGAACTTCTCCGGGTGGCCGAAACGCCAGCAGCTGCGACACTGGAGTGGACGGGGAAGAGACGCAGCCATGGGGAGGCGAGTACCACCGACAATAACTTGGGCAGGAAGGGAAAGTCCATCAAAAGAGACCTTGGGCGGCGAAGGTCGTGAGGAGGGATAGTGTAGCATACCACACTAACCACCTTGTGGTCTTGAGCAACAACGATGTCCTTGACGAGGTCGGCGCAATCCGCGAAAGGACGACCCCCGAGACGGATGGAAGCGGGGATCAGGACAGTCCCTGTACAGGAGTTGAGTCGTTGATCTTTTTGAGCCGGGATGGGGGTGCCAGAACAATCGACGAACGAGGACATAGCAGTAGCCTGAAGTTCGTTTTGGACGGTAACAAGACAGGAGGCATCATGGCGGGAGTGGAAAGTGACGTCCTTTCCCACCTGTTGAAGGAGACGCAGGTGGAAGAGGAGGTCATCACCGGCTAGAGGCACAGATGCAGGGATGGAGAAAAACTTAGTAAAGGAAGGAGGTGCAAAGAGAGAGGACAGAGGGAGGAGCGAGGACGAGATGAGGACGAAACTGGAGAAGAAGAGGAAAGAGAGAGGGCAGAAAAGGGTCGAGGGTGACAGTACTAGAGGGAGAAGAGGAAGACGCAGAAATAACTACAGGAGAGGAGATGAAAGCCTGGGTAGTGGAGGGTGGAGAAAGACGTGACGAAGTCGGAAGGGTAGTAGAAGGATTCGGAACGGTAATGGACGAGAGGGACGAGCGATGATCGATGGATATTGCAGCGGGCTGGTCGAGAGCACCCAAAACCATCCCCGACTCACCGTGCTCCCTCGGTGAACCGGACTGACAGCCAGACAACAGACCCCCAAGTGGCAGGCTGCATGCCACAAGGGGCTCACTCACCGGAACCACTAAAGCAGAAGCCATAAACAGGGAAGAACAGTGAAAAAAGCATACGTTGTCACCATAGCAAGAGAAAAGGGGGTAAAGCATGGAAGAAGATACTGCGGTTACCAGGTGCCCCTGGCAACGAAATGGAGAAAGACCTCCGCAGGGCCACGGAACCCAGAATGCGGCCAATTGAGATGGGACAGGTCTCGGCTTTGAGCTAGGGACCTTGTACAACCCGGGCATTTGTCCTGCAGCTTTGTCCCACGGAGAACGGGGCCGGCGTAATCACCTGACACACTCACTGGGAAGAGAGAAGGGAGTCAGAAACCCCAAAGCAACCCTATAGTGCCTATCCTCCAGCAACGAACCTTGCGAGCCCTGGCTGGCAGCACCTGTCGCCAGGTGGACTCGTGCCAACTCAGCAGTGATCAGAGACACCAAGGCGAAGCCCTAAGGAAACTAGAACCTCCGAAGTAGTTAAAGAGAAAGGAAGGAAGCAAATAGGGAAGTCAACCGGAAGGGAAGGGAGGGACGGGAGCACAAAAGTTCAAGGGTGGGAGACCGGCCTCTGATGGCTGCCCCAGGAGAAAGCGGAAGAGGGAAAAACGAAAACTAGAAAGGAGGAGAAAGAAAAGGACATGACAAAATTAGTTGGAGGTGATAGGGAGAGCGGCCAAGAACCTTGGCCGCTTCACCTACAAGCCCTGAAGCCCCCAAACGGCGGCAACGAGTCATGTGTCAAGGGAGGATATATATATATATATATATATATATATATATATATATATATATATATATATATATATCGTCTTTGTAGACGATACTACCAGATTGAGGAGACAAGTAGATTCGGATAGTGATATACTGTAGAGTACCTCCAAAGTAATCTAGATACTTTACATGATTGGTTAGTAAATTGGCATGTGACATTTAACATAGATATAATGCAAATTATACAAGCCAAGGACGGTGAATACAAATTATATATATATATATATATATATATAGTTTGATATTAGTGTAGCCAGGGAGGATATTTTCTTTCAGGCAGGTGAGATTAAAATAATAGGCACAGTTTGCATTATTGAGTTTTTTATTGATACTCTCAATTTTTCGTATAGTTTTTCTGGTATTTTCAGGAAGTTGGTAAAGGAGGTTTGCAAATGGTTCCGACGTTTCAATGGGCGCAGCCATCATTATCAAGGAGAAGTGAAGTTAGAAGGTGATAAGTCGAGTTTATATAGGCGATACAAGATCAAGAAAGGGATTATTGTGTGCTAGCTGCACGCTGGTTGGCTAACCTAAGACTAGCTCTGGTAGGCTGGCCGGACGCAGGAGTGGGCGGGGCCTCTGCATCGTTCATCTGCGTGTGTGGAGGGGGCATTCCTGGGGGCATCATGGGGGGCCTCGCTGTGGAAGGGCGTGCCGAGGGTAGGATCTGGCTGTATTCCGCTTGTGTGTTTAAAGTAGGTTGGTATGTTTGTATATATATAGCTTCAAGAATGAATAGGCGGCGTGAGTCTATTTCTTTATCAAGAATAGAGGTGTGTTTATCTAAGTCGGGTCTGGCGAGTTCCTGATGGTGTGGGGATGTGTGGTAGTGGTCCTTGATAGCTCCGGCTTGAAGGTGGAAGGTAAGGCGACGTGACAGACGAGTCCTTGTCAAACCGACATAAGTGTGAGGTCCACAGTCCTCACTGTTACAGGTGTGTCGGTATATGACATGGTCCTCTTGTGACGGTTTCTTAGCGGTAGCCGGGCTGTTGCGAATGACTAGTTGTGATGTTTTCCTCGATTTGTAGTATATGGTGAGTTTAAGGTGTTGGTCAGGGTTCGTAGTTTTAACGTTGTTGCTGATAATGTCTCTCATTATGTTTTCGTCTGTTTTGTGATCTGAGGACATGTGGTTTTTATAGTAAATTTTTATGTATTCAGTGTTTGTGTTAGTAGGCATGTCGTTTTTGTACCATGTTTCAAGGTGTTTGTTGATGGTGTGGGCGATGTCCGAGTTACTGTACCCATTGTTTACAAGCACCTGGGTGAGCCTCTCGAGTTCCTTGTGAGTGTCTCGCCAGGAGGTGCAGTGTGATAGGGCTCTCCTGACGTAGGCGGCGATGGTGGATCGTAAATATCGCTGGGGGCATTCACTTTCGCCGTTGAGACATAATCCGTTGTTGGTGGGTTTGGTGTAGACAGTGGTGGTAAAGCCTGAGGTGTTGTTGTTGTTTACGAGGACATCAAGGAAGGGGAGATGACCGTTAGAGGACTCCTCGAAGGTGAAGTTTAGACTGGAAGAGGCGATGAATCGTTGTTGAAGGTCACGTAGCTCCTGTGGGTCCTTCACACGCACGAAGATGTCGTCCACATATCTGCAGTAGACGGAGGGGCCCAGACAACACGCCCTTAGACCTCCCAGAAACAGCCCTGAAGACGTTGCTGGAAATATGCACCAAAGAGGCGCCCTTCACCTGCCCGCGAGGTGACATGTATCAGCAGATTGATGGTGTGGCAATGGGCAGTCCCCTAGGAGTCCTCTTTGCCAATTTTTACATGGGCACCATCGAAGAAGAGCTCCTGACTACCAACCGCCCCTCCGTCTACTGCAGATATGTGGACGACATCTTCGTGCGTGTGAAGGACCCACAGGAGCTACGTGACCTTCAACAACGATTCATCGCCTCTTCCAGTCTAAACTTCACCTTCGAGGAGTCCTCTAACGGTCATCTCCCCTTCCTTGATGTCCTCGTAAACAACAACAACACCTCAGGCTTTACCACCACTGTCTACACCAAACCCACCAACAACGGATTATGTCTCAACGGCGAAAGTGAATGCCCCCAGCGATATTTACGATCCACCATCGCCGCCTACGTCAGGAGAGCCCTATCACACTGCACCTCCTGGCGAGACACTCACAAGGAACTCGAGAGGCTCACCCAGGTGCTTGTAAACAATGGGTACAGTAACTCGGACATCGCCCACACCATCAACAAACACCTTGAAACATGGTACAAAAACGACATGCCTACTAACACAAACACTGAATACATAAAAAATTTACTATAAAAACCACATGTCCTCAGATCACAAAACAGACGAAAACATAATGAGAGACATTATCAGCAACAACGTTAAAACTACGAACCCTGACCAACACCTTAAACTCACCATATACTACAAATCGAGGAAAACATCACAACTAGTCATTCGCAACAGCCCGGCTACCGCTAAGAAACCGTCACAAGAGGACCATGTCATATACCGACACACCTGTAACAGTGAGGACTGTGGACCTCACACTTATGTCGGTTTGACAAGGACTCGTCTGTCACGTCGCCTTACCTTCCACCTTCAAGCCGGAGCTATCAAGGACCACTACCACACATCCCCACACCATCAGGAACTCGCCAGACCCGACTTAGATAAACACACCTCTATTCTTGATAAAGAAATAGACTCACGCCGCCTATTCATTCTTGAAGCTATATATATACAAACATACCAACCTACTTTAAACACACAAGCGGAATACAGCCAGATCCTACCCTCGGCACGCCCTTCCACAGCGAGGCCCCCCATGATGCCCCCAGGAATGCCCCCTCCACACACGCAGATGAACGATGCAGAGGCCCCGCCCACTCCTGCGTCCGGCCAGCCTACCAGAGCTAGTCTTAGGTTAGCCAACCAGCGTGCAGCTAGCACACAATAATCCCTTTCTTGATCTTGTATCGCCTATATAAACTCGACTTATCACCTTCTAACTTCACTTCTCCTTGATAATGATGGCTGCGCCCATTGAAACGTCGGAACCATTTGCAAACCTCCTTTACCAACTTCCTGAAAATACCAGAAAAACTATACGAAAAATTGAGAGTATCAATAAAAAACTCAATAATGCAAACTGTGCCTATTATTTTAATCTCACCTGCCTGAAAGAAAATATATATATATATATATATATATATATATATATATATATATATATATATATATATATATATAGGCCTACTAACTAATACGGAATTACAGATCTCAGACTGAGAAAGATCTGGGTGTGTTTGTTAGCAATGAACTGCAGGGTCGGAAACAATGTATAGATTCAGATTCAGATTATTGTATTTCCATTAAGTATACAATGGCTGTTCATACAATAGAATCATCTTAAACAAATTACATAGACACTTAGACTAAGCATTCATAAAAAAAAAAAAGGATTCTCAGGTTCATCTCTAGGAGTGTAACAGAACTGCTAATGCTGTCTTGAAACTTTATATATATATATATATATATATATTTTCTTTAAGGCAGGCGAGGTTGAAGGAAATACAGGTATCAGCATTAATTATTTTATTATTAACCCGTACAGCCCCAGCGACGCGCCTGACGCGTCGGCGATGTATGTAACGCACAGCCCCAGAGACGTGCCTGGCGCGTCACCCTAATTGCGCCGACCGTAACCTCAGGTGTAGCCACTCAAGAGGGCTCAGATTTGTATGGGAACTGTGTACGTATCCCACGCAACCGTGCCGATGGTTGAAAACTCTCAAAGTCCACGTGCGTGCGCGTGAGCGCGCAATAACCTGGTTTTTTGGGGTAATTGCCTTCAATTTTTTACTCTTGTAAAATACGTTTTCGGGGGCTCTGTAGGACCATTCTTTAAGCTTTTTGAGCGGTTTTTCATGGTTTTTCCTTCATTCCTAACCCATTCGCTATTGTTTCTGGAATAAAACCATTTTTTGAAAACCGGCCGGGTTCTGGTGAACAAACATTACAAAACTAGCCGGGGCTGGGCGGGTTAAGGCTTTCAATAGAACGAACAGCAATTCTCAGGTGTTCTGGGAGATTGTGCAAAAGGCGAGCAAAATTCATGGTGATCCGACGCGTTTCGATAGACAACTATCATCTTCAGGGAATGGAAGGTTAGTGAATAGGATATAACATAACGGCTTATTTATACTGTATCCGAGATACAACTGGCCCGCCGCCCCTCACAAGGGCCCAGCCACCCACTACGACAACATCTAGCATCTACGAACCCGCCCAGCCAACCAGGAGGCAGGAAAAGCGCGCACCTCATTGGTCGCCAACTAGCCAATCATATGCTAGCCAATACCCAATAAACCTTACTGTGATCTTCCTAATATGTATAATTAAGCTGTTATGTTATATCCTATTCACTATCTTTTACTTCTTGGACTTTTCACTTTTCTATCTTTGTCTTCCCCACTCAAAATCTTCCCTTCACCCCTTAGTGAGGACTATCCTCACAGTTTTCGTTTCCTATTCACTTACCTTCCATTCCCTTAAGATGATAGTTGTCTATCGAAACGCGTCGGATCACCATGAATTTTGCTCACCTTTTGCACAATCTCCCAGAACACCTGAGAATTGCTGTTCGTTCTATTGAAAGCCTTAATAATAAAATAATTAATGCTGATACCTGTATTTCCTTCAACCTCGCCTGCCTTAAAGAACATTTATTACCTGGCTACATCAACATATACAGTATATATATATATATATATATATATATATATATATATATATACCGGTATATATTCACACACACATACACACGCACATACATTTACTGAAAGAAAAAATACTGGAGGCCGATGTCAAAGTCCCACAAGCTACATAAGACCATTGAGGCAATACTCTATTCTTTGTTAGTGAGCGTACCGGTATCTGTGAATAAATGGTATTTCCCGGAAGGGTCAGGTCAAGGTCATATTTAATTAGGCGACTGTGGTCAGGTATGCACAGTTGGCCACATAAAACTATCCACTCATTGTGCTATATATGGAGGGAAGAATATTATGATTGACTTACAAGACTAATTTTTAACAAACCCACTACTTGATCATATGAATTAACTACAGTATAAGGAACTACACCCCTAACATAATCTTATTATTTTCCTTTCCACACATAAAGTCACTGAGTGGATACAATTTCATGTGTTTGTTCAACTGTATTATCTGGAGAGAGAGAGAGAGAGAGAGAGCAAATTCTGTACAATTCTATACTGGGGAGCCAGTAAAGTATTCATAATATACAGTACCGGTAGCCTATAGTGACTTCAAAAAGCGCAGATCAGTAGAGTCAATGTTCATAAATAAGCGTAATAGTGTTTAACTAAAGCTAAGGAACGTATTAGTTAGATTTGATCATGAGGGTTAGTGTTGAAATATCTCCATGTACCGGTATCTGTTCTTCTAGATTTACAGGTATGCATAGGAGCATTGTATAGGAGGGCGGGGGAAGGGTTTGGGGCGGAGGTCACTAATCCTCTTAAAGGATGCCGACCTGACACCCAGACCTATTGGCATAAATATTTTTCTCCATAGTCAAACTTTTTGCATTTTATTATTATATTTTTCCTGTTTAGTTTTGTTTATAATTCATAACAGTCTTAGGACGCTTTCAATTTTTCTATCTAGCATTGGCTTTGATTATTTCAATATTTTACCGCAAATAGTAAAATATTTTACTCACACATAATAACAGTATATATAGGAATAATGAAAAACGTCATGCTGGTCTTTAACCTCTGAAGTGCGCACGGGGGTAATTGAAAACCTCCCCCTGTGCTGACGTATTTGAGGTTTTTCGTCACTAAAATATTCATTGTACCATTAATAGCATTAATAATTATCCATATGCGCCTATTATGGGTTGATTATAAAGGTATTAACCTGAAACAACAATAAAACGAGTGAAAACAGCGTTTGGATGGTCAAAATCGGAGATATAGCCCGCGAGTTGTATAATGTATGGGTGAGGCAAGCTACCTTCCCGCCAATTTTCCCCAAGGCCACTGCGACACAGTCGATCGATACTCTCTCTCTCTCTCTCTTGCACTCGATTGCTATCAGTGATGACAACACCCTGCTTGCAACTCGCTAATGTTAGCACGAAAATATACCTCAGAATAAGGGAATAATAGGGAAAATAGGTGATAACTAAGGGATAGGAGGAAAGTGGGGAAGGAGGGGAGGTAGAGGACTGAGATTTTGCATGGCCCAGGGGCCAAAAAAAAATAAAAAATAAAAAAAAAAAAAAAATTTCGATGTCAAAAGTTGATTTTTAATTTTACTTACTCAGGAGAGTCTTCCCGCAGTCCGCCGGGGGAACTCTTAAGAGTCTTCCCGCAGCTCCCGGGTTAAACTATAAAGAAACCTTTGCTGAATTAAATCTAGTCACACCTTCACAAAATATATAGGTTACCTGAATATGTTGGCACCCATATACAGTTACATACGAACCAAAGATAATTGATATATATATATATATATATATATATATATATATATATATATATATATATATATATATACCGGTATATATATACTGTATATATATACCGGTATATACAGTGTATAAATACCGGTATATATGTTTATAATAACATAAGAAAACGGGAGTCTGCAGAGAGCCGATTGGCCCACACAAGGCAGATCCCTTTCGAACCCAACCCATCTGAAGGGGGTTGGGATGGTGGAATGGGGGGTGGGGTCGTCAAATATTAACCAAACGCACTACATGAAAATACTATCTAAATGTTTACCAAATACAAAAAGTTCAATTGTTTTGCTAGAACGGTATTTCTAGTAAAACACAAATCAACTCTCTTGTGTTATCTCTAAAGGTGCGGGTTTAAATGTATATGTCAATAATTGTATAAGCAAAGTCATTGATTTGCCAGGAACAAGGAGAGAGAGAGAGAATGTGTGTTACAAGGAATAGCTAGCATCTCCGAGACCTTGCGGTCCATTCCGAGGTGATACTTGAAGTGGAAGAAGGTAGGCCGTTTAGTTCACTACACGCATTACAGTGTGAAAAGTACAATCTATTCTCTTCTTGAACTGCTCTACTGAAGACCTGCTTACAATTTCTGAGGGAAGTTTGTTCCAGGTAAGACAGATCTTATGTGAAAAAGTGTTCACAGTTACTATAGTTGGGACCAATTAATCTGACCAGGCCTGTATGGCAACACTGAACCTTCGGGGATCGTGATAGGCTGTTGACGACTGTTCGATTTCGTCGCTATTTACAGCTATCCTCTATTAAGGGGAGGTATTTAGTTTGTTCCCTACGTTTTCATCAAGCTTAAAATTACACCCCCTAGACCACCTTTCAAGATAAATTTGTACATTTTTCGGTAGAAAAATGTCCCGGCCGGAGGCCGGTTGCTCCTAAATTACAGGCTCGCTATCGCTCGCCAGGAAAAAATCGACACCTTAATGGCACGAAAGGTCTTAAAATTGACAGAAATGGGGCAAAATGTCTTAAAATGTCAAAACTACTAGGGCGAACGTCTTAAAATCTCAAAAGCAATGGGGCTAAACCTGAGGGAGAAAGGAGTCCAGAAAAAAATCCCTCAAGTGGATATCTCCCCTTAAACAACAGATGTGATTATGATTGTTTTGACAATACAATCATCTAAAGCATTAATACAAATTTATATTATTCCCTAGAATGATAATTTAGTAGGTAAATCTACAAACGTGTTTCCAAAGTATTGAAAAATATAAAACTAATCAGTTGTCATAGTCAGGAAGCCAAGTTGCACATTCGGACAATGTTTGGGGTCTTATAAAACAGCATAAATGGAGGAAATCTGCTTAATCTAAGTACTGGTATAACACATATTTATATTGTAGCATCAATGCACATCGAGCCAAGTCTCGCAATATAAAAATAAGGACAAGAGTAGCTCGCAGAATGTGGGGAGGATGACGCTCCATTGAACAGCCACTGTGCCCGACAGCCAGCTGACTGAAGGCACGGGATTTAAACTTAAAAACCAGTAACACCATGACCATAATTTGCCTGGTTCTCTGAATATAATACCGTATATATTGGCTACCCTGTCACATACAAATTAAATTGATATGGGCCCATCTGAAAAATGTAGGGTAATTATAGGAAATAGGCTCGCATCCTTATTTTTCATGTTTTTTCCTCCAGATTTTGAGAAATTAGTGTTTTCATGGTCTTAGTTATAATTCCAATGTGGGATACACGGTGGTATTAATGTCGGGTTTTATAAATGTGATCAAAATTATTCTACCACAGTGGATTATGCACGAGTACAGTATAAGGATTCCATAGACCTACATTGTCCCTAATAAATTATGTATAATAAGGCTGCCAGCCTATTCCCTATAATGGATTAGGGTGACTTCGGCCCAGTGATCTCGGACCACTATCCTCGGTGACTTCGGCCCAATATATTTTTGGTCCGAAGTCACCGATCTTAAACTACCGCTTTCTTGCGAGATTCGGCAATAGGAAAACAAATGGAAACTTATTATAGCTGTATTATTCCTCCTCCACACCAATTCCTTCTCTATTTATGATTTATAAAGGATGTCGGGATTTATTGATAAAGTTCTATGGCACTTAACCCTTTCATGCATTTATGACGCAGAGGTTGCCAGATTAGCAATAAGAAATAGAGTTCTCTCACTCTTATAATTACCTCTCCAAAATTAGTTTTCTGCCCACAGCTAACTCAAAGACAACTGCAGAGGTTGAAGTAACTAAACTAAAGGTTTCTAAATACCCCTGATGGTATCAAAGGCTTTAAAGGTGAACTACAGGGATGAACGAAAAAACGAAGATTAATGCAGGTTCATAACTTGGCATGAATATACTGTAATATGTATATGTGCAATATCGATATAATTCCATTAAACTCCAGAACAAAATACTAATATACAGGGTGTTTCATAAATACCTTTCATAAATTTCAGAATGAATAGACCTAGCAATAATAAATATACTTTACTATGTGACGGTTTTGGAAATTTCTCATATTTACCGGGATATTACACATTTTAGTTTAAATAGGAAAGTCTAGGGGATGAAAACGATCAGTAGATTACCATCACCTCAATTACTTTATTTTGTCATAAATGTTTGAACATCAATGTATTTTACAGTATTTACAATAGTTGCTCGAAGTTTCTCCCACCCTCGTTGATACAGGCTTGGGCTCGGCGCATAAGAGACTCGCACTCTTTCAAATATCCCTGGTGTGTTTCTTACTTCTCTGCATGCCTCTTGAACTCGTTGCCACAGTTGCTGACGGGTGTTGATTTGTGTAGCATACATTATGACGAAATAAAGTAATTGAGGTGATGGTAATCTACTGATTGTGTTCATCCCCTAGACTTTCTTAAACTAAAATGTGTAATATCCCGGTAAATATGAGAAATTTCCAAAACCGTCACATAGTAAAGTATATTTATTATTGCTAGGTCTATTCATTCTGAAATTTATGAAAGGTATTTATGAAACACCCTGTATATAGTCGTTGGTGACGAATTGGCATTTTCAGCCAGCTGGAGTGACGGCACTGTGCAGAGAAGCTGTTTGTAAACAAGATATGCGGTCCTGAACAGTGAGGTCTGTTTTTCGTAATTAATACCTTTCAATTCAATACTCAAGCTCTGCAAAAGATCGACCAACGTCCTGATGATGTGGTGCACATCAAGAAATAATCACAGCTCGCCAGCGATAAACATATATGCAGTGTTTATGCATGTTTAGCCTGGTCTAGAGTTGAGGGAGCTCGGTTTCAAGGCCTATTTCGTAATGATATCGTTTTCTGTTCAATTTATATATCGCGGTCCCTTGACCAGACAGTGGTGAAGCCAAATGTTGAGCTGTAAACATGCATACAAATTATAAGTTTCTCAAATAAAAAAACACAGATTCATCCAATTCCCATGTCGATAGTTCCCGCCATTGGCCACAGTTACGTCATGGTAAACACGCCAGTTCGCGCCTCATAAAATAACTTAGATAAGCTATATTTCTATGTTGTTAAAACAAATTGATGAAAGTTCTTCAGTATCATATACCTAAAACCAAGCAGATCCAAATGTTCATTGTAATTTGAATAGGTTTCATCCCTGGAATTCCTTTAAAGTATCCCCAATAGGCTCAAAATCGCGTCATATGTCGGAGAGGGTTAAGCTATACGCTCGGTGCATGCAGCGCATAGGCTACTATCGCGTGTGTGTGTTTGTGTATCTGTATAGTCTTAACCATACACAAATTGTATATATCTCCTGGTGTACTTTGGAACTGTTCATTATGGATTTGTGTAGGCTATAATTATATAGGCTAGTCTTACTTCAGCCCGGTTCACATTTCTCACAGATCCACTAATATTAAAAGAGCTTTCGACCTTCATAAAGTATGGTGTACCTTATAATGTAATTATTAAAACTTAAATGCTGCATTTCCATTATCCCAAGATAGACTTGGTTGTTCAGAGGATATTGGATTATAGGCTAACCGCATAAAACCATAGACTACATTATAACCTAGACACGTAAGCGTGATGTCACACGGTTAGTTTGCCGCGCGTCCTAGGGATTTGGTGGCAGCACTTTTGTACTGTACAACAACCAAAGAACCTCAGTGGCTCGTCCTTATTATAGATAGTCTGTGCGCCGCGCGCGCCTGCCAGCTAGCTTGCTGCAGTGTTTCCAAAGTTAAGGGAATATCCGCAAAACGAGGGAGCAATAGATTAAAGAGGGAACGTATTTAGGAGTTAATTAATGTTGGTAAAAACACTTTTAAATTATTTAGTATAAATTAGATATATAAGCAAGATGAAAACATTAAGTAGGCTATACATATACAGTAACACTATAAAACATAGGCTACTCATATATGATGCAAGCTGTATACCTTCAAGCAACACAAGAATTAAATTGTCATTTTGAATATATATTAGTATGTTACATGTTATGTAGATGTTAATTTGTCAAGTAGCACTAAAACTGGACATTTATACTTATGACATCTAGGGATATTTTGTCCCACCATTGACGTTGGCAACTCCCGAATCTCACATCAACAATGGCGGGTGTTGGAGGAGTTTTGCTTGTGTACCTCCTCATAATGACGACAATTACACAATGACTGGCCTTTACAGTAGCCTCTACTTATGTCTATTTAACTATGTCATGTCTGCAGAGTCTCTGGACAATGTTCAATTGATTATTAATAGCGTTATTCTAAGGATTCCATAGAGCTTCACTTTCCCCAATAAATTATGTATAATAACGCTGAGAGTCTATTCGCGATAATTATCAAGATCGGTGACTTCGGACCAAAAATATATTGGTCCGAAGTCACCAAAATGGGCCGAGGTCACTGGGCCGAAGTCACCATGGGTCGAAGTCAATGGCACCCGCCTTTAATTATCCAGTTGTGAGCTACGATAGGCTACGCTCGGATTTAAATATAGGCTAGCCTATATTTTACCCAAACTTGATAATACAATTCTTACTTATAACCCAGATGCTTCAAAGGTTGGGTTAAAAGTTCAAAATATTCCAATGGGTGTAGGCTACTGTGCAACCTGAACGTCTTGTTTGCGGGAGTGAAGCGTAAATGAGAACCACTTTACTATATGTACTAACTCAATATGTGGCTTTAATACGGAGTTAAAACTATTCACTTAAGTAATATTAAAGTTATTTTTGTAAAAGATAATGTAATGCAGAAATCAAGAATCAAATTGTGAAGTAGAAAACGTCCTACAAACCTTGTTGCCGAGATGGCTTGGGTTGAAACTTGCCTTCCCTCTCATTCGTCTATTACGCCTCCACCAAGCAAGTCCTCGTAATTATATTCCTCCCAAGCTTTAGTCGCCTCCATGTCACCATACACTCGCGCGTACCGCCGATAATACCGCCGCAAACAACGAATAACACGATAAAACATAAGCATAATTACACCGTGACTTCCCCACCACGTGCCCATAGACGGACTGGGAGACGGGAGTCGGGGAGAGGGAAAATGCAGTGTAACCATATCTATCCCATATGCGGCGCAATAAATAACAAAATATGCTAGATAGTCGAAATGCTTCTTATCACTATAAACGGTAATAATTATATATAAAATATAATTCCTTAATATTACATATATTCATAAGAATACTATACTTCATGTCTCAATCTATTAAAACAGTAATAAAACTATGTCACAAGATAGGAATACATACAGTATATCTTGGAGCTAGCGGTGAACATGCTAGGTTGGCAATCCAGCTGAGCGATGACTTGGTGGGCGGAGCTTAGTGTTTGACGCAACAGCCTTTTATAGGGAGAATTTACCGCGGCATTTAAACAAAGCCCAACCATAATCTATCCATATTAATAGCGACACAGGGAAGGGATGAGTCAACCCAAACTCCTTCCCAATAATTAATTATAACCTTCAAAGACATAATATACCAGCCCCTACCCTCACATTTGTTGCTACCCAAACTCCATGCTTGTATTACGTAACAATGAAGAACTCTATAGGGACCCAGCGCAGGTATTGTTTTTATAAATACTTCACGAAGTGTTTGTTTGCCATACAGTGATGACACGTTTACAGCTGGCCAAAATAAGTCATGACAGTTATCAATTAAGTTTCACTTACTCTACATTGCATTATTGATTGCTAGATATTGCTTTGTGATGAATTATGCATTATGTATTATATTTTACCTATTTACAATTAATTTAGGAATGTTTGCTTGCTCGAGATAAGGTGAACAGGCCTAATAATGCACACCAGCAAACGACGTTTCTTGTACTATCAGATGTTTTAAGATGTAGGCCTACTGTTCCACCAAAGTATTCTGTGAGCAATGGGGATACCCGTGCATTGCTAATATATTGAATTAATCAAAAGTGTTTGTTTGGCGTGCAGGCTACTTGGGTTTATAATATAGGTTAGGTAAAGCTATAGTTGCCTAGGGCACGTTAGATTAGGTTATATTATAATGCATTAGGTTAGACTAGGTTAGGCTACGAGACCATAGGTTATAATTATCAGGTTAGGTTAAGCCAAGGTTAGGCCAAGATTATTTTCGGTTAGTCGAAAGTAGGTAATTGCTAGGATGTGATTGGCTAAGTTGTGTTAAACTGTTAGATTAGTTAGATTAATAATGGGATAATAATGAGTTACAATGCTTGTCACCCAAGACATGAAGCCCGCGATATTTTTGTTTTCCACTGTTGTAGCCTATGCCTATGTGCGTGTACAAGCATTGGCGAGTTTATGTGTACACAATTTTCCTAATATTTGCAGGTGTATGTGTACAAATAGACTGAACCAACAGTTTAAGTGTACATACACATTTACAATACTTAGTGCCCTGGAACTAATGTTCGTGGCAGGATCAGGATGTTAGTAGGGGACAGTTGGGTTAGTAACAACACATAAGTGATCTTTCGTATATCTGGGAAAGAAAAAAAAAGTAACATCTTGGTAATTTATATACACAATAATCCTTGATGAATCTGAGCGGGGAATACAATAGTTATTCATTTACAAACGCTGTCACTCGCGGGTTTGCGGCATAATATTTAGCAACGGTCCTGTAGTCTATAACATGCCGGGGAAGCCCATTCCACAAGTTGACAACTCCATTGAAGAAGAAATTCTTAAGATTCGTGTGAGTTAAAAAGATTTACCAATAAAGTAGACGTGCCGTTTTGCCCAAAATCAAAACGGCATACCCAACTCTGCGATGGGTTTCCGTCATCACTATAAACCCTGTTTCTTTTTTCAGCTGACGATAAATTGAATCCCATTGCAGCAAATATCTCGATACTCAATGGAAAATATGAAACTACTATGTGTCTGCATCACATTGAGACCAAGAATATATAATTAGCACCACATTTCACCAACAAAAATCTCCAATCTATCTATCTATCTATCTATTGCCGGACGCCGTGATCACTGAAGTGGTGGCCACGAGCCAAACGCCCCTATGTACACTACCTCTGTGAGTCTGTCCCCAGTCAGTCGACGCCCCTCCATCCAGAACCGCCTTCACTCATATACTTATTCACTCCATCCTTCCACCTCTCATTCGGTTTTCCTCTCCCTCTCTGTCCTTCCACCTCGATCTCGTACACTCTCTTAGTCATTCTCTCGCTTCCCATACGTTCCACATGGCAGAACCATCTCCAGGTGTTCCTTTTCACACTTTCCAGCACATCTACATCCACACCACACTTCTCTCTTACTTCCTCATTCGTCTGTCTACCCTCCATGAAGTATGACCACTACCCCCTTAAGCCCTTTATGTACCGGTGACGTCTTTTTACCTTTACTCTGGCTACTATTATACGAATGTATTCAGTATAAAAAGGGCCTCCAGCAGTTAACAGGCTTCGAACTTTCTCACCTAACCCATTTTACTACCACACATCCTCCTTAAACTGCACAACATCGTCTAAATATAACTAGAACAAAACTACAAAGACGTCGCCGGTATACAAGAGGTTAAGTATATGTCTCATTGTCCAGACCAAGCAGGTATTTGTGTTGTAGTTTAAGACGTTAATCCTGCTAATACCACCGCACATACTTATACTGCTATGTGATGTTTCCTTTATATCTTCTCCAAGGTTAGAACATAATCTGGTCGTTAGTTGGGACCAATTCTCCCCACCAACAATTCCTTTGAGACCTCTGGTGGACGCTTCTGAACTAGCGCCAGAGCTACGACTGTAGACATCACTATACCCAACACCTAGGATATGCACAGTTTATCTCAATTTGTGTGTGATTCTACACGTTTTAATCATACAGTATACGACTACACTAAGTGCTTATATAGTATAGTAATAAAGGAAAAGTCCATATGCAGCTGATTATGACTACAAACATAATTATAAGCTGAATAATTATCATAACAAAATTGGCGGGAAAATACCTGCTGACTTTGTATTGCAAATATATATATTATTTATGAATATGGGTGATTTTAAAATATATAAAACAAAAGTATGCATAGACCAAAGTATGTGTCGGCTACAGAAATTTAGACTAACTGTATATAATTTATAGAATTGTTGAAGGAGAGGGAGGGTGGATAGCTCCGCGATGTCGCCCATTTCCCACAATGCACCTCGGTAAACCTTGTGTCCAGCGCCTCTATTGGCCACTGGTAGGGGGAATTAATTTGACCAAGCCTGTATGGCAACACTGAACCTTCGACTGTTCGAATTCGTCGCTATTTACAGCTATCCTCTATTCAACAACAGACGTGATAATGATTGTTTTGACAATATAATTATCTAAAGCATTATTACAAATTTATATTGTTCCCTAAAATGATAATTTAGTAGGTAAATCTACAAACGAGTTTCCAATGTATTGAAAAATATAAAACTAATCAGTTGTCATAGTCAGGAAGCCTAAGTTGCACATTCGGACTAGGCTACCCTGTCACGGTATATATATATATATATATATGGTATTATATTCAAAGAACCAGACATATTATGGTCATGGTGTTACGGGGTTTTAAGTTTAAATCCCGTGCCTTCAGTCAGCTGGCTGTCGGGCACAGTGGCTGTTCGTTCAATGGAGCGTCATCCTCCCCACATTCTGCGAGCTACTCGTCCTTATTTTTATATTGCGAGACTTGGCTCGATGTAGGGGTTTGCATTGATGCTACAATATAAATATGTGTTATACCAGTGCTTAGATTAAGCAGATTTCCTCCATTTTATGCTGTTTTATAAGACCCCAAACATTGTCCGAATGTGCAACTTGGCTTCCTAACTATGACAACTGATTAGCTTTATATTTGTCAATACTTTGGAAACACGTTTGTAGATTTACCTACTGAATTATCATTTTAGGGAACAATGTAAAGTTTGGTAATTATAGGGAATAGGTTCGCACCTTTATTTTTCATGTTTGTTCCTCCAGATTTTGAAAAATTAGTGTTTTCATGGTCTTAGTTGTTGAAATCGTCATGTGTTGCCAACAGGGGATAAATATCGATTATACTGCATAAAGAAGGCGTCTGTAGACAGTGAGGATTTCCGAAAGAGCTCTGAGATTGATTAGAATGGGCGTTTTTTCTATTAATATCGGGTTTTATAAATGTGATCAAAATTAGTCTCCCACAGTGGATTATGCGTGAGTACAGTACAAGGATTCCATAGGCCTACATTGTCCCTAATAAATTATATATAATAAGGCTGCGAGCCTATTCCCTATAATTATCTAAAGTTTTATTAAGTTAATGCTTTAGATGATTGTATTGTCAAAACAATCATTTTCACGTTTGTTGTTGAATAGAGGATAAGAAATCGAACAGTCGTCAACAGCCTATCACGATCCCCGAAGGTTCAGTGTTGCCATACAGGCCTGGTCAGATTAATTGGTCCCAACTATAGCTCTGAACCTCTTCAGTTATAACTTCAGCCATTGTTGAGTAATGTTTTTATAATGAAGCTATACATTGTATATATATATATATATATAAAGAGAGAGAGAGAGAGTATAGGTAAGTAATTGCGAACAAAAGAATATGACAAGTTAGTGCTAACTCCGCCTCCAACCCTAATTAACCTCTAAGCTGCGCAGCTCCTGTAGTATACAGTTATACACCATACCCCTGTGCGTAGGTATTCTGATTAATTCCTCACTAAAATTGTTAATTTATCATAAATATAATTAATACTTCTCCATATGCTGTCTCCAAAAAGTCAGCATCCAGAGCTCCTACAAACTATGATGCCGCCAAACATCAGCAAGGACGAGAAGCAGATGCAAGGCACACCAAACAGTCTGTATCAGAATCGTGGAATCTGGTTCAATCTAAGATTCAGAAAAGGACGGACAATCGCCAAACACGCAAAATCTTCGGGGGTGTCACAGGGAACAAAAAGGGTGTAAGTACAACTTTTAAAGCTGCAAAGAGATTGGTTGATGTCTTTGTTGGAAGGGTGGAAAAAGATGCAACTGCTGAGGCCATTACAGAATATATAACTAGTAATATCCAAATAGATGTAGTAGATGTAACTAAATTAAACATAAAATCAGACAGATTTGATGCTTTTAAAGTGACAGTTAATTTATGTGACAGAGATAAACTATTCAATCCTGAGCTTTGGCCAGAAGAGATCATGGTTGACAAATTTTATAATAGACAAAGAAATCACGATAATAAGGACAGCCCCTCAAGAGCCTCATAATGTAAATAGCCTATTGTGTTTGTCTTTTTAATGGATTGTTTGGATTTAAGAATGTGTTCGTACAACTGTTGCTCCTTGCGTAAGAATATTGACTTGATTCGTGGTTTAACTGAAAATGATTGTGACGTTTTATTTTTGCAAGAAACTTTTATTACAGAAGATAAGTTAGGATTATTAGAATTTATAAATGAGAAATATGACAGTGTAGGATCAGCTGCAATATATTCAGATCGAGCGTTGTCTGCCATGGCAGGACGTCCTGAGGGAGGTATGGCTATTCTTTGGAAAAAGAACTCTATTTTTAAAATTCAGAAAATTGATGTTTATAAAAACTATATGATTTTTAGCAAAAGAGTTTTTAACTATGATATTGTACTAGTTAATATATATTTAAATAGTGATTTATGGGAAATTTCCACATTGCAGAGATATCTTCAAACTTTAGCGTCATTAGAAGAAGTATTAGAAAATTACAATTTTAATGCCATTTTTTACATGGGAGATTTTAATGCTGATCCTCTCTCAGGACGGGCCTGGAGGAGTTTGAGTAGTTTTATTAATAATAATTCCTTAGAATGCTTTGACGTAAAATTACTGCAAGAAGATTCTTTTACATTTGTAGGTTATGGCAACTCTGCCTCTAGATGGCTTGACCATATCGTCGGTAGAGAATGTCCCAACATTAAAGTTGATAGTATAGTTATTTTAAATGATGTAATAGGATCAGATCATTTACCAATTGTTGCTAATCTAAAAATACATGGTAACAATATTCCTCCAACAATGTGTAACTCGGTCAGCCATGATATTCACAATGATGACTCTTATATAAATTGGAATAAACTCAACTCAAATGAGCTTGGAGAGATTGATCGACTTATAACTTCTGAATTAGAAAACTGGAGAGAGCACCCGGTAAGATCTTGTTCAACTTTAGGATGTCATGATCCGCAACATCTAAAATGGGTTGATCAATTTTATGACTCTTTATGTGCAGCAGTTAATGAATCCTCTACAAAGTTCCAAAGGAAGACGATAAAATTGAATAAATATAAGATTATTCCCGGTTGGAATACCGAGGTAAAACAATTACATGTAGAGGCAAGAGAAAACTTTCTAAATTGGGTTAGAAATGGTAGGCACCGGGATACTCAGGACTTTATTAAAATGACTCAATCAAGAAAGTGTTTTAAAGATAAATTAAGGAAGTGTAAACAAGAAGAACAGCATCATATCTGCAAGGCTATTACAGACAAGTTTAGATATAATAAGAAACTATTCTGGAAAGATGTAAGGAATAAAAAGGGAAAAGATAAAGTTTCTAATGTAATCGACGGTAAAAATAGTCCAGATGATATTATAAGTGTTTTTACTGAAAAATTCCTAAGTAAGGAAAGTCCTAGTGAAGAAGTGAACATGAAAACATTTTTTATGGATAAATTTAAGAGAGAGTGGTCTACAAGACGTAAAATGTACACTGCTGTTTCATATGTGTCTATAGAGAGATCAATTAAACAGTTGAATGATGGTGTGGGTCAAGATGGCATCCATTCCGCTTTACTAAAAAATGCCTCGCATGATTTACTAGTCAACATTTCATTTTTTTACAATGCATGCCTTATACATTGTTATCTTCCACCTAAGCTATTATTAGGTAATATTAGACCTATTATTAAAGATAGAAAAGGTAATGCTACTGAATCAAGTAACTATCGACCGGTGATGCAATCTTCATGTATATTAAAAATGTTGGAGTTTCACTTGCTGAATATAATTTCTGAAAAAGTTAATATAAACTCAAGACAGTTTGGATTTAGGAAGGGTGCTTCAACCTCGGATGCAACATTCATGTTAAAAGAAATAATGAATAATAATATGGCTAAGGGTGTGTCTGGTTTCCTTACCTTTGTCGATCTCTCCAAGGCATTTGATCGAGTGGATCATTTTAAAATGGGATGCAAATTATTAGATAAGGATGTCCCCGTTGATTTAATATTTTTAGTTATGCATTACCTCCGGAACCAATATGCTAATGTGGTGTGGAAGGGACGTCATGGTCGTCTCTGTCATGTGGAGAGAGGGGTGAGACAGGGAGGTGTTCTTTCGCCATTTCTTTTTAATTTATACATAGACGAAATTATCAGTAATATAACAGATATGCAAGAAGGATGCACTCTGGGTGTAACACGATTGAATATCATGGCATACGCCGATGACATAGTATTATTAACACATTCTAAAACTTCTATGGCAAGAATTTACAGTAAACTGCTGCTACAACTACATGAACATAAATTACAGATTAACAAAAACAAGACAAAATGCATGATAATTAGTAAGAATATAAAGCCAAACACTGATAATATTGTTCTATGTAATACAATCTTCGGTTAACTTCAGAGTAATCCAAATATTGGGGCACATCATAACCTCAAATCTGCATGACAGAGATGATGTTGATCTTAGATTGAAATCCTTTTATGCTTCTTTTAACTCTATATCACGGGATTTTAAGTTCGTTGATTTTAAAACTTTTATGTATCTTTTTGAGTCATACTGCACTCCAGAATATGGATTAAGTTTGTGGCACCATAATGTTTTAACATCACAAATTTATAAAACTTTTAACGTAGCCATGAATAATGCACTAAAACGCATATTGAACGTTCCCACATACGCAAGTAGTCATGAGGTGGCGGAGGTATGCGATCAGCTACTGCTGAGACATCACCTGGCTTTGATACATTCAAGATATTACCACAGGCTGCTTCGATCTAACATCCCTATTATAAAATTTAATATACATTATTTGCAAAATGGATACCTAATCCCTAGTATTGTAAAATATTTCAAGGATGACTATAATATTGATATTACACACACTGAAATAGACATAGTTAAATCTCGGATCACATGGGTTCAAAGACATGAACCGAGACGTGAGCCTGTGTACAATCTTGGTCAAGCCAGGTGATTTTATTTAAAGAATGTTTATATATTACTGTATTCTATTTATCAACGGGGACAATATATGTTATGTTCTTTACTGTGGTTATAGTATTTTAAAATACTCTTTTTAAGATTCATTTCCTTAAGAAAGCTTGGTGGAGCAGTATATGTCTTATGAATTAACTGCTACTGTAATACTTTGTTTTTAATTAAGGTGAATATTTTTACATTTTATTATTAAATAGTTGAAGGTCTTGAATGCAACATATGTAATATACTATATATATAAATTATGTATATTATGAAATAAAGATAATTGATTGATTGATTGACTACTACTACTAATACTACTACTAATACTAATACTACTACTACTACTACTACTACTACTACTACTACTACTAATACTAATACTACTACTACTACTACTACTAATACTACTAATACTAATACTACTACTACTACTACTACTAATACTACTACTACTACTACTACTAATACTACTACTACTAATACTACTACTACTACTACTAC
>JBAKBP010016184.1:0-5000 GCA_037953745.1 Lithodes maja
GTATGTTTTTTTTTTTTTTTTTTTTTTTTCTATATTCCAACTTACTTCCTCTCGGGCATAGGCTGAGAGCCTTAACATTCACCGCTTTACAATGAACAGTGAAGCCCGTGAGGTCTTGTTCCAGTCTAGGGAGTGAGACATGTGAAGCACGTAGAGTACAACGAGCACCTGCCATCACATGAGGCACGGTGCTCACTCATGGCCCGAAACGACCCCATCTCTGAAGCCATCTCGTTCCCGTGCTTCACTGTCTCACCCTCTACACTCGGACTCTCACACTTACACACACACAACGCCACCTGTTGAGCAGATAACTCGCCAGGCATTGCACCCCTATAGCATATTTTGAATATGGGAATATTCATACAGTGCTATTTAATCAGGGAACAATGAGGGTATTTTATTGACGTTTCGGTGGGCTTTGTGGTAATGCACTGATACTAGGTACAGCACAAATTCCATCCCAATAATATCTTCCCATTGATACATCGGGATTTGAACCCGGGACCTTTGGATTACCAGGCCAGTGGCAAGACCACTCCACCACACCTCCCCAATATATGCCCCAACATGCACATATGTGCATGTATATATGTGTGTGTGCGTGTGTGCGTGTGCGCGTGTGTGTGTGTTATAAGGTGTAGTCGGCCAAATAAGTGATGTATTGGCACCAAGTACATTTTGATCATTAATTGGTATCACCAATATCTATAAACATGATTTCTTTATTTCGAGTACGATATACCAACAGGTTCCTACAATAACCCACCCTCTTCAACATCTGACAGACATTAATACAGCACAGAGCGAGCCAAACGTAATGACAGCTGAGACATGACTTATTAGCGCTACTGTACACTCGGATAGCATAGTCTCTCGCCCACTCATAAGAATTCCTGGACTCCCTAGGTTTTTCTCGATGCAATTATATATCTGGATTTATTTTTGGATAGAACCTACTTATCACTAAATAGAATATATAGTTTTGTAATTAATGTATAGACAATTATATTAATTAAATCGTTTCCAGAGATAAACTTCGATATTTAGAAATCGGTGAAGTCCAGGAATATTTATGGATGGGCTGGAGACTATGGTATCCGAGTGTACAGTCGCGCTAATAAATCATGTCTCAGCTGTCATTATGTTTGGCTCGCTCTGTGCTGTATTAATGTCTGTCAGATGTTGAATAGGGTGGGTAAGTGGAGGAACATGTTTCTATATTTCACTAGATATGAATAAATGAAGCTTTGATATTGCTGATACCAATTATTGATCAAAACATACTTGGTGCCGAGACATGACTTATGAGCGCGACTGTACAATCGCGCTAATAAGTGAAGTCTCGGCACCAAGTATGTTTTGACCAACAAGTAGGTATCAGCAATATCTAAACTTAATTTCTTCATATCAAGTGAAATATACAAACATGTTCCTACACTTACCCTACCTATTCAACATCTGACAGACATTAATACAGCACAGAGCGAGCCAAACGTAATTACAGCTGGGACATGACTTATTAGCGCGACTGTACATTAAACATACACGTACACACATTGAAGGGGAGATGGGTCGGTTTTCTGGTACCCCTTCGTCCTCATGTTTAGCCCCATTAGTGATCAGATTTTAAGACGTTCAGCCCATTATTTGGCAATTTTAAGACCTTTCGCCCCATTTCTTTGTCAACATTAAGACTTTTTGTGTCATTTAGGTGTCGATTTTTTCCTGGCGAGCGATAGCGAGCCTGTAATTTAATAGGAAACGACCTTCGGCCAAGACATTTGAAAATGTACAAAATTATCTTGGGCGAGTGGGATTTTGTTTGTTAAAGCTTGATGGAGGTCTAGGGAGGAAACTAAAAAATATAATAAAACAAAAAATAACATAAATGAGCCACTAAATACGCCCATCTCCCCCCCCCCCCCCCTTAACCCCTTCAGTACCATGACGCCTTTTATTTGCCTTTTATTCTGGCTAAAATGAGACGATGTATGCAGTTTAAAGGGGAGATTTCCACTTGAGGGTCTTTTTACTTGACCCCTTTCTCCCTCGTGTCTAGCCCCATTGCTTTTGAGTTTTTAAGACGTTTGCCCCATTAGTTTGGTGATTTTTAAGAATATCCGCCCCATTCTGTCAATTTTAAGACCTTTCGTGCCATTTAGGTGTCGATTTTATCCTGGCGAGCGATAGCGAGCCTGTAATTTAAGAGTAATCGGCCTTTGGCCGGAACATTTTTCGGTAGAAAAATGTACAAATTTATCTTGAAAGGGAGTCAAGGGGGTGAAATTTTAAGATTGCTGGAGGAGTAGGAAACAAACTAAATACCTCCCCTTAACCCTTCCTACCCGGTCTGCCTTAGGTAATTTTTTGGCAGCACGAAAGAAGGGCCGCTACCCGGTATGCCTTATCTAATTCATGAGCTTAATAGCCTAATTAAGCTTGGTCTGAACGCTGTGCGTACGACGTATGTCAACAAACCCAAGCGTTCGTCACCGCACCTCCGAAAACAAGAAGGAGTACAAAGGAGTACAAAGGAAATCAAGCAACAACAGATCTAGTGACCCTTCTAGGCTGCTTGTCCTCCAAAACACTGAGGATCAAGTGTCCAAACAGTGGTTTAGAGTGGGTAAGGGAACATTGGAAAGGGAACTACTGCCCTGCCACTAACGTGGCAGGACTAGGAAGTTAGTAGGGGACATATGGGTTAGTAACTGAGGGGAGGATAAAGTTATTGATTTACAAACGCAGTCAGTCGCGGGTTTGATGCGAGATATTTGTCTAAGCGGAATTTAAATGAATCAACGGTGCTGCAGTCTATAACGTCTCGGGGAAGCCCATTCCACAAATTGACAACTCGATTGAAGAAGAAATTCTTAGATTCGTGTGAGTTAAAAGATTTACCAATAATTTTGCAACCGTTTCCCCGCGTGTAATTAGATTGGTCGATAGTGAAGTACTTACTACAGTTCATATTGTCGATGCCTTTGATGATTTTGAACACTTGAATTAAGTCGCCTCTTAATCTGCGCTGGGTTAAAGGAAATAGATTTAATTCTCTAAGACGCTCTTCGTATGGTTTGTTCTTTAGGCTAGGTATCATTTTGGTAACTCTACGTTGAACTCGTTCTAGCTTGTTTATATCTTTTTGGTAATAAGGGCACCAGGATTGAACGCAGTATTCCAGAAGAGGGCGGACTAAGGAATTGTAAAGGGTTAGGATAACTTCTTTGGATTTATGCTCAAATGACCTGCCTATAAAGCCAATTATTTTGTTTGCCTTCTTAACAACTTCTGAACATTGTTGACTCGGTTTTAGGTTACTCGATATTGTTACTCCCAGATCAGTTTCTCTGTTTACATTCTTAAGCTGAGTGCCATTCATCGAATAGTTTGCTTTCTCATTTAGGTATCCGACATGTAGTACTTTACATTTATCCGCATTGAAACTCATTTGCCAAATTTGGGCCCAACATGACAATTTATCTAGATTGTGTTGCATATCGTCAACTTGTTCTTTTGAGAGTACGCTATTTGCAATTTTTGTATCGTCAGCAAATTTTGAGATTGTGCAGGTGAGACCCTCATCTATGTCGTTGATGTAAATTAGAAAGAGAATTGGTCCTAGTACCGATCCCTGGGGTACCCCGCTACTTACATTGGTCCATTTAGATGCCTTACCGTTTATGACTACCCTTTGCTTTCTGTTGCTGAGCCAATTTTCTATCCATTTCAACACACCGTCTTGTATTCCATGCGCTTTTAGTTTTAGCAGTAAACGTTTGTGGGGAACTTTGTCAAAGGCCTTTTGAAAATCAAGGTATATAATATCTACAGCTTTACTCTCATCGTAGAGGTTGAGGATATCGTGGAAGAAGTCTAAGAGGTTTGTTAAACAGGAACGTTTTTTACGAAAGCCGTGTTGAGTATCTTTAAGTATGTTATTTTCCTCTAAGTGATTTACGAGTCTGTCTCGTATGACCGTTTCTAGCATTTTACATACAACTGAGGTTAAGCTAATTGGACGATAGTTACTGGGTAGGGATTTGATGCCTTTTTTGAATATCGGTGTTACGTTGGCTAGCTTCCACTGATCAGGCATAGTTCCAGACTGCAAGGATTTATTGAATAGTAATGTCAGTGGTTTGGAGAGCTCATTCTTAGCTTCCTTTAGAACTCTAGGCGAGATTGTATCAGGTCCTGGCGTTTTATTTACCTTGAGTTTATCTAAACAATTCAATACTTCTCTCTCTGTAACGGTGATATTGCTTAGAACATCTGAATTATCAATCTGAATCGGCGATGGTGTAGGGATATCACTGAGGTCCTCTGTTGTAAAAACTGATGCAAAGAAGGTATTGAGGGCATGACTCATTTGTACTTCGTCTTTGGTGTATTCTCCTTTTTCATCGACTAACGGTCCAACAGTTGAAGTAACTACTTTTTTCTTTCTGATATAACTATAGAATTCTTTCGGGTTTGTTTTACTTTGATTCGCAATATGTAACTCTAAGGTCTTTTTACTTTGCTTAATTAACTTTTTGGCTTTGCGTCGTAGCTTTGCGTCGTGGCTTTGCGTCTGAGGAGAAGACTCCTCAATGTTATTGTTCTGACGTCATGACGAAATTAGTGTCTAAAAAGCCCCATATTGGCAACATCTCTGCAATATTGGCTCCACTGAAATCGTCATCACAACTGAACCAGTTGACTTACGGAGCTCTACTCAATGCCAAAATACAGATTAAAAACCGCACTACGATTATAGATGAGTGGGAAAGTTCTAGCAGTGAAAATAAACATAAATACGGTAGCCTAGGCCTAGACGTTTTTCAGCCATATCGCCCGGGTAGGGGCGACCGTCATTGGGTAAGACAGCCCGGGGAGGAAGGGTTAAGAAGGACCTATGTTATGAAGAGGGTATAATGAGATCCTATTTACCCATTTCAGTCGTAAAGGAGAAGCATAAACTAAAGCTAATAATCTAATGGTGTAAAGCCGGT
>JBAKBP010016184.1:7500-32500 GCA_037953745.1 Lithodes maja
AAAAAGCGAACTAATGAGATAAATATACATATACACAAACACACACACACGCACACACACACACACACACACACACACACACACACACACACACACACACACACACCACCTCTTCCCCAACCACCTCCTCTCTCTTAACACCTCCTCATCCTGTGTTCAATCTTGGTGCCCCGACTACCAAAAGACTTATAACCTAACTTATAACCTAAAGTTATAACATACAAACCTAACCTAACCTAACCTAACCTAACCTAACCTGACCTACCTAACCTAACCTAACCTAACCTAACCTGACCTAACCTAACCTAACCTAACCTAACCTAACCTAACCTAACCTGACCTACCTAACCTAACCTGACCTACCTAACCTAACCTGACCTACCTAACCTAACCCTGACCTACCTAACCTAAACCTAACCTGACCTAACCTAACCTAACCTAACCTAACCTGACCTACCTAACCTAACCTAACCTAACCTAACCTAACCTGACCTACCTACCTAACCTAACCTAACCTAACCTACCAAACCTACACCTAACCTGACCTACCTAACCTAACCTAACCTAACCTACCTAACCAAACCTAACCTAACCTAACCTGACCTACCTAACCAAAACCTAACCTAACCTAACCTAACCTACCTAACCTAACCTAACCTAACCTGACCTACCTAACCAAACCTAACCTAACCTAACCTGACCTAACCTAAACCTGACCTACCTAACCTAACCTGACCTACTAACCAAACCTAACCTAACCTGACCTAACCTAACCTGACCTGACCTAACCTAACCTAACCTAACCTAACCTAACCTAACCTAACTGACCTACCTAACCAAACCTAACCTAACCCTAACCTAACCTGACCTACCTAACCAAACCTAACCTATCCTGACCTACCTACCTAACCTAACCTAACCTACCTAACCAAACCTAACCTAACCTGACCTACCTAACCTAACCTGACCTACCTTACCTAACCTAACCTAACCTAACCTAACCTAACCTGACCTACCTAACCAAACCTTGTGAAGTTAGTAACCAGTTAATTTCACAGACTGCCTAAAATATTTAGTTATTTCACAAAATGACTACGTTTCACAGTCTGCATGTAAGATAAAATGTATATAACACATACTTACCATACAAACTCATAACTAAGTCAAACAACATATATATATATATGTTTTTCACTAGTCCTATATTTATAAATTAATCATAAACATTTCCTCTGTATACTATTTAGACTGCAGTAGGAGAGTTCACATTAAGGGGACATGGGCCGTTTTTCTGGACCCTTTTTTTCCCCTCGTGGTGTTGTTGTTGTTGTTGTTGTTCCCTAAGCTGCCTGGCCGAACAGCCCCGAGTCCCTGAGGAAGGCCATGGCCACGATCGGCTTCCCCACAGAGCTCTCATTGAGTGTAGATTGTGTTGTTGGCGTAAGTGGTTGTGTGAAATGCAGTCTTCTATGATGTGTTTAATGGTATGGGGTGCTGTGTTACAATCCCGGGCAGGCGTCGACAACGGAGTCATCCAGTCTCTTCTGATAGCTCAGGAGAGCTGGATGGTGTCCGCATCTCAGCCTGGCCAGGTGGACTCTGTCCTCGCGAGGAAGGGAGGATTCGGAAGGATGGATTTCGGGAGGTCGTGCATGCAGCTGCGTGTTGTCTGTGAGTGAGTGGATGGATCGGTGAGAGATATGAGTATGGATTTGCTTCTGGAAGTTGGTTCGGGGTGGGCAGGGAGGGAGAGAGGACAATAATTGTGTGTGATACCGTATGCTGGGTGTTGTTTTGATATTTCTTGGTGTTTGTGGGTGTGTTGCCATGTAGTTTAGTGGGTGGTCTTGGTTCGTGGAGGCTGCTGCCAGGAATTGAGTGCCTCTCATGTCCAGATGGTCTTTGACTTTGAGGATTTTGGTTTCTTGATGTAGGTGATCTGTGGGTGCAGTAGCTGTGCAGCCTGTAATGATCTTCCCCTGCCCCCTCCCTGGGGGCACGGGTCCTTGGAGCGGCTTCGGTCGCGCCGGGAATTTCCCTCGTGTTTAGCGCCATTAGTTTCGAGATTTTAAGACGTTCGGCCCATTAGTTTGGCGATTTTAACACATTTCGCCTAATTTCTTCGTCAATATTTAGGCCTTTCGTGCTATTTAGGTGTCGAATTTTTCCCTGGCGAACGACAGTGAGCCTGTAATGTTGGAAGAACCGGCCCTTCGGCAGGGAAATTTTTCTACCGAAAAATTTACAAATTTGTCTTGTAGGGGATGTTTTTCTAAGCTTGATGGAGGTCTAGAGAGGAAACTAAACAAATATATATGAATAAATGAATGCATAGACCAAACAAACGGCCAGTCTCCCCGTAAGTGCACGGAAATAAGGAGGTTGCTGTGGAAAGCTGAAAAGAGAAACAGACAGGCTGACGGAGCTTAGTTTATTAAAGGGACATGGGCTGGGTTGTATCCATTGGGCCCCATTAAGTCTGTATATATACTCTTTGAAGGGGACATGCAGGGCTGTTTTTCTGGTCACCCTTCTTCCTTATGTTTAGCCCCATTAGTTTTCAGATGTTATGTCGTTCGACCCATTAGTTTGGCGATTTTAATACCTTTTGCCCCATTTCGTTGTCAATTTTAAGACCTTTCGTGCCATTTAGGTGTCGATTTTTTCCTGGCGAGCGAAAGCGAGCCTGCAATCTTAAGAGTAACCGGCCTTCGGCCTGGACATTTTTCTACCGAAAAATGTACAAATTAATCTAGAAGGGGGATCTGATGGATGCTTTTTTAAGTTTGTTGGAGGTCTAGGGAGGAAACTAAAGAAAATAATAAATAAATAACAAAATCTACCAAAAAGTGAGCCATCTAAGGGGGTTAAAGATTAGCCGGGTTTTTTTCACTTTTACTTGTATAGTAATCTAATTCAACAGCTGAACTCTGGAACTCTCTCCCTGAATCCATCTTTCCCTCATCCCATGACTTAAATTGCTTCAAATTCCGTGTGTCCAGACATTTTGGCTCGAATATTCCTTGATTTTGGCCCGGTCACTCTTTCAACTCTGGGGGGGACACTCGTCACAAGCACTTTTGCCTTTTGTCTCCCTCATCCACATAGAAAAACAAAATATATATATATATCAAAATAATAATTTCACTCTCAACACCAAACACCTTCCAATGAAATTAATGAAGCCATGTACTCCTCCCGGGATTCGAACCTTTCCTACCTTGTTCACCTGTCTGTTGTTGTTTTTTTTTTTTTTTTTTTTCTATGTGATTGAGGGAGGCAAAAGGCATAACTGCCTATAGCGAGTGCCTCCCCCATAGTTGAAAGAGTGACAGGGCCAAAATCAAGGGACGTTCGAGCCAAAATGCCTGGACACACGGAGTTTGAAGCAATTTAAGTCATAGGAAGAGGGAAAGACTGATTCTGGGAGAGAGTTCCAGAGCTCAGATGTTGAATAGAAGAAAGTTTGAGAGTAACGTTTCACTCTTGGGTTGGAGAGTTGCACAGAGTAGGGGTGGGATTGAGTTGCAAGACGGGTACCACGTGCCCTACGTAAAGGAGGTGGTATGCACTGGGATAGCTCTGAGGAACACTGATTATTATAGTAGCGATAGAATAGCGAGAGAGATGCAACATTGCGGCGGAGAGAGAGAGATTGCAGAGAGTTGGTGAGTGGACGGGAGTTAATGATACGAAAGGCCTTCCTTTCAACTTTGTCTAGGAGAGCGGTGTGAGAGGAACCTCCCCACACATGTGAACAATACTCAATACAAGGGCACACTATGCCCCTGTACAGAGCAAGAAGCTGTGCAGGGGAAAAGAACCCCCTAAGGCGGTTGAGCACACCCAGCTTCTGGGAGGCTGCCTTAGCAAGACTGGTAATATGGTCCTTCCAAATGAGAGCAGAAGAAAAAGAGACACCAAGAATATTGAGAGAAGATGAAGGGTTGATTTTTGTATTGTTGAAGAATAAGGGATAGTCCGCTGGGAGATCCTGACGGGTAGATAGATGGAGAAATTGGGTTTTGGAAGCATTAAAGTTAACAAGGTTTTCTCTGCCCCAATTGGAAATAGTATTTAGATCAGAATTTAAGAGTTCTATGGCTTCATTACGTTTGTCGTTGAGGGATTGCTGGCTGGGGCGTTCTGAAAAACTAATGGAGTAGTGTAAGGTTGAGTCGTCTGCGTATGAATGGATGGGAATTAAGGTACAGTTAAGGAGATCATTTATAAAAATTAGAAAGAGAATAGGAGATAGGACAGAGCCCTGAGGAACACCGGAGTTTATAGGGTGAGGAAGTGAACAATGGCCGTCCACAACCGCAGCTATGGAACGGCCGGAAAGGAAATTAGAGACAAAGGCACAGATGGAGGGATAGAAACCGAAGGAGGGTAGTTTAGAAATTAAAGATTTATGCCAGACTCTATCGAAGGCTTTCGATATGTCTAGTGCAATAGAAAAAGTCTCACCGAAGTCCCGAAAGGAGGATGACCAAGAGTTAGTAAGATATGAAAGAAGATCACCAGTAGAGCGACCCTTAAGGAAGCCATACTGGCGATCTGAGAGCAGATTATGAGAAGAGAAATGCTTAAGAAATTTGGAAGCAAGAATAGTTTCAAAACTTTAGAAAGACAAGAGATAAGAGCAATTGGACGATAGTTGGAGGGTTGAGAGCGGTCACCCTTCTTTGGGACAGGTTGAATGTGAGCAAACTTCCAGCATGAAGGGAAGACGTTAGAGGATAGACAGAGACGAAAGAGTTTGCCTAGGCAGGGAGTCAGCACGGAAGCACAGTTTTTGAGAACAACAGGAGGAACACCGTCCGGACCGTACGCCTTATTAGTGTTAAGCCCAGAGAGGGTAGAAAGTACATCTTTAGAAGAGATTAGGATATTAGGCATAAGTAAGAGAGAGGAGGGCGGAGAGGGAGGAATAGCACCGGAATCATCCAAGGTGGAGTTTCTAGCAAAAGTTTGAGCGAAGAGTTTAGCTTTGTCAGAGGAAGAAGTGATGGTTGTGCCATCAGAGTGGGAAAGGGGAGGGAAAGACGAGGAAGAGAAATTGTTGGAGAGGTTTTTGGCTAGATGCCAGAAAGCTTGGGAAGAGCTAGAGTTGGATAGTTCAGTGCATTTATTATTGATGAAAGAGTGTTTGGCAAGTCGAAGAACAGATTTGGCTTGATTCCGGGCAGAAACATATGAAGAATGAGAGTCTTGAGTTTTAAGGCGTCGGTACCGTTTGAATGCTTCCTCCTTATTGCGGACAGCAGTAGAACAGGCGTGAGTAAACCAAGATTTTTTAGCATTAGTCTGAGAGAAAGAGAATGGAATGTATGCTTCCATGCCCGATAGGATTACCTCGGTAATGCGTTCAGCACTCTCCGAGGGTCCTCGGCCATGGAAGCAGAAATCATTCCATGGGAAATCAAAGAAGTACTGGGTATTTAGCACCCATCTGTTGTTGTTTAGCACCCATCTTGCTAATGACTCATGGCCAACCCTTCACAACACCTGTGGCAGCCTGGTGAAGTATCCCATCCCTCCATGGTGAAGCTATCCTGTTTTTGAAGCTGGCAATAACGATTAAAGCAATGTGTATCCAGAACCAGGCGCACCACAAGTTGGACTGCATTGCTGGTGTGTGCGGAAGAGGCATTTCACCCGACACCTGAATGCTGTGGACCCCCGATGATCTTACTACTGCTGCTAAGAGTTGGGGCGGCACCTTTATTCCCCATTGTCCGAAAGGGACCAAAGTTGGAAGGTAAACTACTTTTCAAGGGGCTGTTTATGACCGACCATTTCTGTTTGGGTACTGAAAGATAGTAGGGTGATGATCAGGCCAGCCCCTTTTAGTCGCCTCTTACGACACGCAAGGATACGGGGTGAGAAATTCTGCTTTAGATCTTGTGTAGTTCCCTCCCACCACCACCAGTCTTGCTAAGGCAGCCTCCCAGAAGCTGGGTGTGCTCAACCTCCTCAAGGGGTTCTTTACCCCTGCACAGCCTCTTGCTCTGTACAGGAGCACAGCGCGTCCTTGTATTGAGTATTGTTCACATGTGTGGGGAGGATCCTCTCACACTGCACTCCTAGACAAAGTAGAAAGGAAGGCCTTTCGTATCATTAACTCCCTTCCACTCACCAACTCTCTGCAATCTGTCTCTCTCCGCCGCAATGTTGCATCTCTCTTGCTATTCTATTGCTACTACAATAATCAGTGTTCCTCAGAGCTCTCAGTGTATACCACCTCCTCTACGTAGGGTATGTGGTACCTGTCTTGCAACACAATCCCACCCCTAGAGCCCACATGTCCCATTAACTAGAACACAGCACACAGCATACAGAACACAGAACACAGCATACAAAACACAGAACACAGCACACAGAACACAGCATACAGAACACAGAACACAGCATACAGAACACAGCATACAGAACACAGAACACAGAACACAGCATACAGAACACAACATACAGAACACAGAACACAGCATACAGCACACATAACACAGAACACATAACACAGAACACAACATACAGAACACAGAACACAGCATACAGAACACAGAACACAGAACACAGAACACAGCATACACACACACGAGACTCCCTTAGTAAGTCATGTCTCACTACAGCATATATTTTTTGTTCGAGCTTCACTTTGACGTCTGGGCTTCCTCATTCATATTTCTAAACCCCCCTCCCTCCCTCCCCCCAACGCTTTTCTTAGTCTTAAGTAAAAGGAACTAGGTCAAGGAGGAGGTGGGTGTGTGTTTTAGGTGGGGGGGAGGGGGGGGGAGAAATGGAGCAAGTGGAGGAGGAGGAGGGAAAAGGAATAGGGAGATGGGTAGAAGGAGGAGGGGGAGGAAGAAGGAGGAGGAGGAGAAGGAGGGTCAGGAAGAAGAAGGAGGAGGAGGAGGAGGATAGGTCGAAGGAGGAGCAAGAAGAGGAGGAGGAGGAGGAGGAGGATGGGTCGAAGGAGGAGCAACAAGAAGAGGAGGAGGAGGAGCATGAGAAAGGAATAGGAGGATGGAGGAGGAGGAGGAAGATGGGTAGAAGGAGGAGGAGGATGGGTAGAAAGAGGAGGAGAAGGAGGAGGATGGGTAGAAGGAGGAGGATGGGTAGAAAGAGGAGGAGGAGGAGGAGGATGGGTAGAAGGAGGAGGATGGGTAGGAGGAGCAAGAAGAGGAGGAGGAGGAGGAGGAGGAGCATGAGAAAGGAATAGGAGGATGGGTAGATGGAGGAGGGAGAGGAGGAAGAATTGGAACAAGTAGTACAAAGGAATACAAAGAAAGTCAAGCAACAACATGACTAGCGACCCTTCGAGGTTGCTTGCCCTTTAAATCAGTGCTGCTCAAAGTTTTCAACAGTGGTTCAGAGCTGGTAAAGGGCAATTAGAAAGGGAAGTACTGCCCTAGGACTAATGTCCCTGGCAGGGTTAGAAAATGTTAGTAGGGAACAATTTGGGTTAATAACATAACACAGATATAAGAGATCTTTCATGTATCTCGGTAAAAGTGAGTAATGTCTTAGTTATATATAAACCGTCTTGGTGGTGTAATGGTTAAGGTGTCTAAAAATCTGTGTGTGATAACCCGGGTTCGAATCCTGGTGGATCACATAATAAATATGTTTTCATTAATTATATTGGAGGTGTTTGGTGTTGTGGTGAAATTATTAAAATAAATTTATACACGAAGTGATCCTCGATGTATCGGAGGAAAACAAGGAGATAAAACAAATGATTCATTTATAAATAAAGTCCGTCGCGGGTTTAAGGCGAGGTGTTTGTCTAGGTGATACTTTAAGGGATCAACGGTGCTGCAATCTATAACGACCCGAGGAAGACCATTCCACAAGTTGACAACTCGATTAAAGAAAACATTCTTAGATTCGGGTGAGTTAAAAAAAAATACCAATAATTTTGCAACCGTTTCCCCGCGTGTAATTTGATTGGTCGATCGTAAAAATTCTTATTACAGTTTATAAGATCGCTTCTTAATTTGCCCTGGTTTGAGGGGAGGTGGGTCGTTTTTCTGTTCCCCTTCTTCCTCATGCTTAGCCCCATTAATTTTCAGATTTTAAGACGTTCGGACCATCAGTTGGGGTATTTTAAGACTTTTTTCCCCATTTCTTTGTCAATATTAAGACTTTTCGTGTCATTTAGGTGTCGATTTTTACATGGCGAGCCTGTATTTTAGGAGGAACCGGCCTTTGGCCGGAACAATTTTCTATCGAATAATGCACAAATCTATCATGAAGGAGGGTCTTGGGGGAGTGTTTTTTAAGATTAATGGAGGTCTAGGGAGGAAACTATATATGTAATAAAACTATATATGTAATAAACTATATATGTAATAAAACTATATATGTAATAAAACTATATATGTAATAAAACTATATATGTAATAAAACTATATATGTAATAAAACTATATATGTAATACAACTATATATGTAATAAAACTATATATGTAATAAAACTATATATGTAATAAAACTATATATGTAATAAAACTGTATATGTAATAAAACTATATATGTAATAAAACTATATATGTAATAAAACTATATATGTAATAAAACTATATATGTGATAAAAATATATATATAAATTATCTAATAAATACGCTCATCGGGGTACCCCTTAAGGGGGGAGACCTGCTTTTTGTTATGTCTCTCCTTTTCTCTCTTTCTCTGGCTTGTATCCATTCGGCCCCATTCAGCCAACTATTTTAAGACGTTTATCCCCATCTAGGTGTCGATTTCTTCCTGGCGAGCGATAGCGAGCCAGCATTATAATGAAGAAATCCGGCTTCGCCGGAGACATTTTTCGATCGAAAAATGTACAAATTTAGCCTGCTGTCTAACAAAAAATAAAAAATATGCTGGCTCGCTACCGCTCACCAGTAAGAAATTGACACCTGGATGGGGATAAACGTCTTAAAACAGTAGGCTGAATGGGGCCAAATGGATATAAGCCAGAGAAAGATAGAAAAGGACAGAACAAAAACAGGTCACCCCCCTTAAAGGAAATCGACTTAAGTCTCCAAGACACTCCTTGTATAGTTTGTTTTTTAGAATAGCCACCATTTTGGTAACTCTAAGTTGAACTCGTTCCAGTTTGTCAATATAATTTTGGTAGTAGGGGCACCAGAATTGAACGCAAGGAGGAGGAGGTAATAATAATAATAATAATAATAATAATAATAATAATAATAATAATAAACGGTTTATTAAAGAATGGCAGCCTCATGAGCTGAAAATACACATTTTACAATTTAGTGGATGAACATGAGATGTACAGATATGAAGATGGTAAGCTTAGTTTACAAACAAAATAAATAAATACAATAATGATGCATGTGCAGAATACAAATTATCATAAAATAACCATGAGAGTAAGTGATATACAGTACATATACACATTTATTTTACTTACTCATATACAGAACATACATATATACACGTACGTACGCACATACATACGCATACATATACATACATATTATAAGAACATAAGAACATGCAGTAAGTGTGCACATGCCCGTATACACAAACGCTCACGTATGCACACAAACATACATACATACAAAAACTGTTTTGGTAGGGTCAGGTGATGAGTTGAAAAGGGTAAAGAGGGTGCGGCATACAAGTCCGTACAGGTAGGGTCAGGTAAAGCCTACTACAATGGGAGGTTAATCCTCGGCAGAGAACAAAACAAGGATATCAACAGTAGAGACAGCTTGGGGGAATTGTAGTATATAGGACATTCTTTAGTGTAGGTGTGTGTGTGTGTGTTCGTTCGTGGGTGTGGGTGTGTGTGTGTGTGTGTGTGTGGGTGTGGGTGTGGGTGTGTGTGTGAGAGAGGAAGGGGGTCCTATGGGAGTGGTGTTGAGGTGATATTTTAACCAACGTGAACAGAATGTGTCATGGGGGACTGAGGAAAGGATACTGGAATACACACACACACACACAGATACACACACATAAGGACACACACACATACGGACACACACACACCACATACACAGATACACATACACTAACAGATAGATAGATAGATAGATAGATAGATAGATAGATAGAAGTACATATACAGATTCATCGATTGGTAGATATATAATACACGCATACACGAGTTACATACCGTAGTGTAATAAATTTATATATATACTGTATATATATATATATATATATATATATATATATATATATATACCGGTATATATATATATATATATTGTGACGCACCCAGTGCGTGGCAACGTAACCTGATTGTACTCCTTGGTACTCCACTGTACCGCCACGGTACCGCGCTGTACCGTGCTGGCTGCTTATATTGAGTGTGACAACGTATAACTATGTTCTTTGTATCTCTGCAAAGGTCTCGTCATGTGCTAACCAGTGGTGGGTTTTGTTTTAAGCCATGTCGAGACCTTCCATTTAATATGTAGTATCAATAGAGAAGTTGATAGATAAGATAATGGGAATTCAGAGAGAGAGAGAGTGAGTTAGACTTCAGAGCGAGAGGGTAGCAACGCGCCACGCTGCCGGAGTGGTGGTTGCCAGACGTATGGACCGGTTGGCAGCCCTGCGCTTATAGCTAGGTGCGACAGGGTTGGTAGTCCATTGCCGCCTGCCTATGCTGCCTGGGTTGCCCATGTTGTCGTACTGCACATTGCATGGAGGCTCGCTGTGTGTTCCATGATCAGGTTGCCTAGAACCTTTGAGATTCTAACATCCCTTGCCCTCTCTCCCAATTTCTCACGGTTGCACTCTTTCTCTCTGACGACATTACTCTCATTTCATTCTTCTCTCTATTTAAATGCATACCCTTCCCTTGAGGTCCTAAAGGAGTTTCAGCACTCACCTCTCGTATTACTCTTAGGACAAGCATATATTTACATGTATTAGATTTAAGGGGTTAATGTGAACAGCGATCTTCTTGATGAGGATAGTTGGTGAACGTTCTACATGTTCACGAGTTATATGCCCAGCTCATCATCCAATTTGTGACTAGACTAGTGCCATGTGTAAGAGCCCGACCATGCCCAGGAGTTGTCTGTAGAGGGGCGAGGACTTAGCCTTGATTTGCCTACCGAGCCAGGAGCGAGTGCAGTACCAGAGACTACAGCTCGCTCGTAGTGCCGGTATAGTAGAGTAACGTAATTTATCTGTCCTTGTGTTCTCTGCAGTCTTTTCCTGGGTTCTCGCTTTCGGTGCTGGGACTCGTTGTTCCTGTGACTTGGCCTGCTAGCTAGAACACATGGGGATGATGAGTGGGTTATATCTTTATTTTACTATGCATTGCAGCTCTCTTTAAGTTTATGTATGTAACACTTTACAATACACATTACTCACACACAAGACAACACTATTAATACTTTCATGTATCAATTAACTGCACTGTCGTTTTGCTGCTGTGTCCGGAGTTCTATTGCGTAGGGCGCATACGGACTCAGAGGGGAGACAGAGTGAGAGAAGCGAAGTAGCCTATGCGGTAGTAGGCTACCGGCGCAGTACTGTTGCCTGCAACCTTTTAGTTATTCCAAGTATAGATTCATTCTTATAATAAGTGACTACTATTTATGTTCCTTCCATGTGTATTATTAGGTATCTACTGGATCATGAACATCTTGTATGCTACATGCTAGTGCATGTTAGTAGGGGACAGTTATTCTAGTGCACGCGCTTTCAAGTAGGCGTGTACATTTGTCATTTAGCATTTCACTGTCATACCTTTAGCCTGCTTCTATTCTACATTATTAGAGGCTTAATATTAACGTAGTTTCTTGAGTATTGCATTTCTTTAGTAATAACGTAACCTATAAATGTCTGAGGGAGTTTAGCCTCATAGCCTACCCCTGTTGTACACTTTCGCCGAGTTAAGGTACCTCGTTACCATAGACGATAACTCTGTAGGGCGTTGGTGCTTTTGTTGTCTGGAGCATATAGTATTTGGGACTGGAATCGAGCGTGTCGTTGTCACATAAGCCATTTCTGTCCTACGATCAAGAATCCCGAATATGTATTGCCGATCCAGCCGTAACAAAATGGCGACCTTGCACAAGATTCAGTAGTATCCTATCACATGTTTTTTGGAGAACTATTCTATGCTACCTAGTAGAGCTGGCTAGAATTTTCTTGCATATTGGAGGAATTTTTATTGTGTCATTATTGTATTGGTGGACTTGCAGATTGTTTCGTTAGGGGTGTCTAGAGTAGAGTCATTCAAGCATCTTTAACATTTTGTGAGTCGAGACTGCAATTAGTAATAAGCACTTATTTTTTTTTATGAACAGCAATTGTATAACCAGCACTATGTCTAATGACTCATCATTTACGGGGGAGGATAACACGGTACAGCCTAGTGACCAGCAAGTACAACAGATATTTAGGGAGGGGAGTGTTATAAGTGGAGAGAGGGATGCCCGGGCATTTTTGCAGACACCTTTGACCGAACAGCGCCTGCAGGCTATTGATTGTTACGGTCTTCGCTGTTTAGCCACGGTTTTGGGGCGGGACTGTCCTGACAGTTGGCCCAAGAAGAATTTGGTGGCATGTTTGTTGGGTGATGGCGATGGGGCGGTGGGTGGAGTGGGGTCTTGGGGGGTTCCCTCCAAGCCTCCATTCCACTCTACCCCTGAGCTGGGCCCTCAGCCAGCGAGTCTTAGCACGATGCAGCAGGAGGGTTCTCAAGGGCAAGCTGGCTTACCCGTAAACACGTCTCGGTGTGGATCCCCCATTTTGTGCTCTCCCCCCCCCAGGCCTGTCTCCTGAGATGTTATTCCAGCTAGAACTAGCTAAGTTTAAGCTGCAGGAGACTCAGATACAACAGGCTAGTATAGAACGCATAGAGGTTGCTAGAATCCAAGCCAATCAGGATGCAGCAACCAGGTACCAGGCTGAAATGGATGTCGAGAAGTCTAGAGTAGAGACCACGGGGCGTCATCTCGGTGGTGGGCACCGGGTTACAGACTCACTTTCGCATTTAATTAAGTTAGTACCCGCATTTGATGAGACAGCAGTGACTGAGTTTTTTGCTCGTTTCGAAAAGAAGTGTCGTGAGTATGACTGGCCGGAGGTTAAATGGGCAGCATTAGTTTCATCACGTCTAGTGGGTAAGGGGTTGAAAGCCTACGATGCACTGTCACTGGACGAGAGTGTAGTGTATGGACTGGTGAAGGAGGCTGTGCTCCGGGCCTACGAACTGCAACCCGAAACTTATAGATTGAAGTTCCGTGGCGTGAATAAGAAGAGCGACGTCAGTTTTATGGAGCACGCACGGGACTTAACAGATGCAGGTAATAACTGGTTTCGGTCCGAGCACGCAGAGTCGGCTGAGGAAATTAAGCAACTTTTCTATCTGGAACAGTTTTACAAATGTACTGGAACCGATCTAACGCTGAACATTAAGGAAAAATGTCCCAAGACAGTAGAGGAGGCTGCCAAGATGGCAGACCTCAGATTATCATTGATTCGTGGTTGCGGTGCCGCTCAGAGGGCTGAGTCAGGGCAGAAGGGGCGCTATACCCCACCCACCAGAGTTTTCGATAATAACAAATCCTATGACACACATAACCACACTAAATGCATTGCACCTAATAACACCTACAAACACAAGCCTCTCCCGTTTACTAAAGGTCAGGCCCCTTCTTCGCCCGCACAAGGGAAGAAGCCCATTGGGGATGTGAAATGTTACAAATGTCAGAAGCTAGGCCATTATTCACGTGAGTGCCCTAGTAACACTCCCGCTAAGCCGGTGTCATTGGTTCACAGTATCGGTGTGTCTCTGAAGGCTGCAGCAACTGCCCGGGGTAGGTTGTCAGCAGCTGAGGCACACGCGGTAAAGAAGTGTACGGAAGGCTCGACACCTGTCCGGGACACTTTCTGTAGCCATCGGGGACACGGGTTTGTGAGCTGGGGGAGTGAACTACGGAGGGTTGACTTGCTGAGGGATACGGGGGCTTCGCAAACTTTGTTGAGGAACTTCACAGGGAAACCGATAAATGCGGCCAGAGTTGTTGTGGTGCAGGGTATAAATGCTACGAGGTCATACCCACTTGTGAGGTTGGAGTTGAGAGTGGGAGAGGTGTGCAGGGAGCTGGATGTAGGGATCGTTGAGTGTTTGCCAGTTGAGGGCGTCGACCTTCTTCTCGGCAACGACTTTGCGGTGCCCACTTCTGGGACTCCACCCTTAGTCGTTGCCGAGAGGGCGGCCGACGTGGATGGTGAGAATCGGGAATGGGTTGGGAGGTGCCAACAGGATAAGATGGCCTGTGTGGTAACCCGATCTCGCTCTGCGGCTCCTGCACAGCCTAGCACTCAACCTCGGGGACAGTGGAGGAAGGATCAGGAGAAGGTTGCTAAGGGCAGGAAAAGGGACGTTGATTCTGCTGCACTTCTCGGTGATTCGGTACTTGGACCTATAATAAACACGGGAGTTGACTCTGGCCCAGATATGGTGTGTAACAAGGCAGAGTTGGGTAAGACTTCGCGTGAGGCAAGAGCTGTAGCGAGAGCCACTAAGGCAGTAGAGCCTACTAACCGGGGTAATGTCTTATTACAAAACCATCTTGATGCATTGACGCCCAGGGACATTAGTGAGCAGCAGCTGCAAGACGCTAGCCTAGCTCGTTATAGCAATGGTGCCATAGAGTTGGAGGAAGATGGGGATGCGAAGCCGGGAGATTTCTTTAGGCTCAACAGGATATTGTACCGCAGATTTCTAGACCCCAAATCGAAGTGGGAGGGCGGTGCGAGGGTAGTAGACCAGGTGGTTGTTCCAAATAAGTATAGAGAGTCCTTATTGTGTCTGGCGCATGATGTGCCGGTGGCGGGTCATTTGGGGGTAACAAAAACATTGGCGGCATTGGGCAGGGTTTTCTGGTGGCCTGGGGTCAAGGCTGATGTCTGGCATGGGTGGCTGGGTGTGCGACCTGCCAGACAACGGGGAAGCCTAACCAGACCATCCCGAAGGCACCCTTGTTTCCCATACCTGTCACCGGGCCTCCGTTCAGCAAAGTTGTAGTAGATTTGGTTGGCCCTTTCCCGCCTACTAGTAGTGGCAATAAATTCCTGTTGACAATCATGGATGTGGCTACGAGATACCCGGACGCATACCCCATGAGAAACGGCTCGGCAAAGGCAGTTGTTAAAAACTTATTATTGTTCTGTTCCCGTTATGGATTTCCACGTGAGGTGCAGTCAGACCAGGGGAGCAATTTTACATCCAAATTGTTCAAGCAAACCCTTCAGTTGCACGGTATATGTTCTGTAGTGTCGTCAGCCTACCATCCCGAGAGTCAGGGAGTCTTGGAGCGGTGGCACTCGACCCTGAAGAGTATGCTACGCTGTTACTGTGCAGAACATGACACTGATTGGGATTTGGGTCTGCCGTATGTTCTGTTCGCTGCACGTGAAGTCCCAGGAGAGAGCCTGGGGTTCAGTCCAAATCAACTAGTCTTTGGCCATAATGTGAGAGGACCTTTAAGTATGGTGAAAGAGATCTGGGAGGGCGAAGAGAAGCCGGGGTCTGTACTTAAATATATCCTTGAGAGCCGGGAGAGACTTATAGGTTGCATGGCAGCGGCAGGTAATAACTTGGTTAATGCACAGGCGGTCATGAAGCACCAGTATGACGCCAAGGTGAAGCTTCGGGAGTTTTCGGTGGGTCAGGAGGTAATGTTGCTTTTACCTTTGCCTGGACACCCCCTTTCTGCCAAGTTTATTGGGCCGTATGTGGTGGCTAAGAAACTGTCCGACCTTGATTATCTCGTTGCAACACCTGACCGTAGAAAAAAACATCAGTTATGTCATGTTAACCTCATGAAAGAGTATGTGAGACGCCCCTCAGAGCCTCTCACTGTCCCTGTGCTGGCCTGCAGCGGCCAGGGTGGAGAAGGAGGTGGGGACAGTCATGCTGCTGAGGAGGATAGCTGGGACTGTGTCATTTCCGCGGAACAGTGGGCGGGGAATACTGGAACAAGAGGCTAGGCAAGCTGTAAGCCACCTGCCTGAGCACCAGGGTGCTGCTGTCCTAGGCCTGTTCAGGTCATACCCCTCTGTTTTCGCCGAACACCCAGGTCTCCCTACTCAGGTAACGCACGACGTGGACGTCGGTGATAATGTGCCCTTCAAGTCAGTGCCCTACCGTGTGCCCCCGGTAAAGTTGCCAGCTTTACGGGAGGAGTTAAAGTACATGGTTGAGAGAGGGATGATCACTGAAGGTTATGTGAAGTGGACATCACCCGTCACGTTGCAGCCAAAACCTGACGGCAAGGTGCGGTTCTGCATAGATTTTCATAGGCTAAATGGCTTGACCACTACCAACCCTTACCCTTTGCCTCGAGTTGACGACAGCGTGGACAAGATAGGGAATGCAAAGTACCTTACTAAAATTGATCTTGTAAAAGGCTACTGGCAAGTACCCCTGTCGGACCAAGCTAAGCAAGTTTGTGGTTTTGTGGTAGATGGCAAGACCTACCAATGTAACGTAATGCCTTATGGGCTTAAGAACGCACCTGCCACGTTTCAGAACCTGATGAACGATATTTGTGACGAAATCCCTAACTGCACGGTCTACCTTGATGACGTGATAGTGTATGATGACAATTTTGAAAATCACCTAAGGCACTTAGAGACCCTGTTTGGGAAGTTGCACGATGCTGGGCTGGTGGTGAACCTGAGGAAGTGCGAGTTTGTAAAGGCTACTGTGCAGTATCTTGGCTTCGTGGTCGGGTTAGGCCGGGTGTGCCCCCCCCTGAGCAAGATACAGGCTATCAATATGTTTCCCAGGCCCACCACTAAGCGCCAGGTCATGCGGTTCCTAGGTATGATAGGCTATTATAGGCGCTTCATCCGGGGATACTCTACTGTCTTAGCACCGTTAACTGATCTACTGTCGAAGTCAGTGAAGTTCTGTTGGGCTGCGGAGTGTCAGAGGGCTTTCGACCTAGTCAAGCACCTGCTGTGTACACATCCGATTTTGAGAGCCCCAGACTTCTCCAGGAGTTTTCAGCTGGCGACTGATGCCAGCGGTGTGGGTGCCGGGGCAGTGTTACTGCAGACTGATTCCGAGGGCTTGGAACACCCAGTGAGCTTCTTTTCTCGCAAGTTTAATTCGGCACAAAGGAATTACTCGACTATAGAGAAGGAGCTTCTTGCTATCGTTTTGTCGCTCAAACATTTCGAAGTTTATGTTCCAGCCTACGGCCCGGTAGTGACGATTTATACGGACCATCATCCCTTGAAATTCCTAAATCAGTTTCACAATCGGAATATGCGGTTGACCAGGTGGTCCCTAATGCTCCAAGAGTATAATCTCAACATTCAGCATATTGCCGGGAGTGAGAACGTGATAGCAGATTGTCTATCAGGGGTTGATGATCCAGGATAGTCGTGCACGGTGTGTGGGTTGAGCAGGAGTAAAATTAGGCTATCATAACGCCGTCCAAAAAGATTATAAAACAATAAAATAAACGAGATTTTTTTTTTTTTAGTTTTGTAAGTCTTTATTGTTGTAGCATGATGCATGCGATATTGTGTTTTATGTATAATTCACACTTCAGTTGTTGTGCACCTTTTGCAATTAGTGGCAGCTAAGGGTAGCAGGTCGGTTGGTTGCCTGTCAGATTTTGATAATGCTTCTAAGGTCGATTATCTAAAATCTTGGGGGGGCTGTGACGCACCCAGTGCGTGGCAACGTAACCTGATTGTACTCCTTGGTACTCCACTGTACCGCCACGGTACCGCGCTGTACCGTGCTGGCTGCTTATATTGAGTGTGACAACGTATAACTATGTTCTTTGTATCTCTGCAAAGGTCTCGTCATGTGCTAACCAGTGGTGGGTTTTGTTTTAAGCCATGTCGAGACCTTCCATTTAATATGTAGTATCAATAGAGAAGTTGATAGATAAGATAATGGGAATTCAGAGAGAGAGAGAGTGAGTTAGACTTCAGAGCGAGAGGGTAGCAACGCGCCACGCTGCCGGAGTGGTGGTTGCCAGACGTATGGACCGGTTGGCAGCCCTGCGCTTATAGCTAGGTGCGACAGGGTTGGTAGTCCATTGCCGCCTGCCTATGCTGCCTGGGTTGCCCATGTTGTCGTACTGCACATTGCATGGAGGCTCGCTGTGTGTTCCATGATCAGGTTGCCTAGAACCTTTGAGATTCTAACATCCCTTGCCCTCTCTCCCAATTTCTCACGGTTGCACTCTTTCTCTCTGACGACATTACTCTCATTTCATTCTTCTCTCTATTTAAATGCATACCCTTCCCTTGAGGTCCTAAAGGAGTTTCAGCACTCACCTCTCGTATTACTCTTAGGACAAGCATATATTTACATGTATTAGATTTAAGGGGTTAATGTGAACAGCGATCTTCTTGATGAGGATAGTTGGTGAACGTTCTACATGTTCACGAGTTATATGCCCAGCTCATCATCCAATTTGTGACTAGACTAGTGCCATGTGTAAGAGCCCGACCATGCCCAGGAGTTGTCTGTAGAGGGGCGAGGACTTAGCCTTGATTTGCCTACCGAGCCAGGAGCGAGTGCAGTACCAGAGACTACAGCTCGCTCGTAGTGCCGGTATAGTAGAGTAACGTAATTTATCTGTCCTTGTGTTCTCTGCAGTCTTTTCCTGGGTTCTCGCTTTCGGTGCTGGGACTCGTTGTTCCTGTGACTTGGCCTGCTAGCTAGAACACATGGGGATGATGAGTGGGTTATATCTTTATTTTACTATGCATTGCAGCTCTCTTTAAGTTTATGTATGTAACACTTTACAATACACATTACTCACACACAAGACAACACTATTAATACTTTCATGTATCAATTAACTGCACTGTCGTTTTGCTGCTGTGTCCGGAGTTCTATTGCGTAGGGCGCATACGGACTCAGAGGGGAGACAGAGTGAGAGAAGCGAAGTAGCCTATGCGGTAGTAGGCTACCGGCGCAGTACTGTTGCCTGCAACCTTTTAGTTATTCCAAGTATAGATTCATTCTTATAATAAGTGACTACTATTTATGTTCCTTCCATGTGTATTATTAGGTATCTACTGGATCATGAACATCTTGTATGCTACATGCTAGTGCATGTTAGTAGGGGACAGTTATTCTAGTGCACACGCTTTCAAGTAGGCGTGTACATTTGTCATTTAGCATTTCACTGTCATACCTTTAGCCTGCTTCTATTCTACATTATTAGAGGCTTAATATTAACGTAGTTTCTTGAGTATTGCATTTCTTTAGTAATAACGTAACCTATAAATGTCTGAGGGAGTTTAGCCTCATAGCCTACCCCTGTTGTACACTTTCGCCGAGTTAAGGTACCTCGTTACCATAGACGATAACTCTGTAGGGCGTTGGTGCTTTTGTTGTCTGGAGCATATAGTATTTGGGACTGGAATCGAGCGTGTCGTTGTCACATAAGCCATTTCTGTCCTACGATCAAGAATCCCGAATATGTATTGCCGATCCAGCCGTAACAATATATATATATATATATATATATATATATATAATTTTTTTTTCTTTTTCTATGTGAGTGAGGGAGACAAAAGGCAGAACTGTCTATAGAGAGTGCCTTCCGCAGAGTTGAAAGAGTGACAGGGCTAAACTCAAGGGACGTTCGACCCAAAATGCCTGGACACACGGAGTTTGAAGCAACTTAAGTCATAAGAAGAGGGAAAGATTGATTCTGGGAGAGAGCTTCAGATTTAGAAGAAGGATTGGGAGTATCGTTTCACTCTTGAGCTGGAGAGTTGCACATAGTAGGGGTGGGATTGTGTTGCAAGACGGGTAGTACGTACCCTACATAGAGGAGGGGGTATACACTGGGAGAGCTCTGAGGAACACTGATTATTTTAGTAGCGATAGAATATCGAGAGAGATGCAACATTGCGGCGAAGAGAGAGAGGTTGCAGAGAGTTGGTGAGTGGACGGGAGTTAATGATACAAAAGGCTTTCCTTTCTGCTTTGTCTAGGAGTGCAGTGTTAGAGGATCCTCCCCACACATGTGAACAATACTCTATACAAGGACACACCGTGCCCCTGTACAGAACAAGAAGCTGTGCAGGGGTAAAGAACCCCTTGAGGCGGTTGAGCATACCCAGCTTCTGGGAGGCTGCCTTAGCAAGACTGGTATTTATGGTCCTTCCAAGTGAGAGCAGAAGAAAAAGAGACACTGAGAATATTGAGAGAAGATGAAGGATTGATTTTTGTATTGTTGAAGTATAAGGGATAGTCCTCTGGAAGTTCCCGACAGGTAATAAGATGGAGAAATTGGGTTTTGGAAGCATTAAAGGCAACAAGGTTTTCTCTGCCCCAATTGGAAATAGTAGTTAGATCAGAAGATAAGTGTTGTATGGCTTCATTACGTTTGTTTTTGAGGGATTGCTGGCTGGGGCGTTCTGGAAAACTAAATGAGTAGGGTAAGGTAGAGTCGTCTGCATATGAATGGATGCGACTGGAGGTACAGTTGAGAAGATTATTTATGAAAATTAGAAAGAGAATGGGAGATAGGACAGAGCTCTGAGGAACACCAGAGTTGATAGCATGATTAAGTGAGTGATGGCCGTCTACAACCGCAGCTATGGAACGGCCGGAAAGGAAATTAGAGACAAAGGCACAGATGGAGGGATAGAAATCAAGGAGGGTAGTTTAGAAATTAAAGATTTGTGACAGACTCAATCAAAGGCCTTCGATATGTCTACCGCAATAGAAAAGATCTCACCGAAGCCCTGAAAGGGGAATGAGCAAGAGTTAGTAAAATATGAAAGAAGATCACCAGTAGAGCGACCCTTAAGGAAGCCATACTGGTGACCTGAGAGTAGATTATGAGAAAAGAAATGCATAAGAAATTTGGAAGCAAGAATAGTTAAAAAAAACTTTAGAGATACAAGAGATGAGAGCAATTGGATGATAGTTGGAGGGTTGAGAGCTGTCACCCTTCTTTGGGACAGGTTGAATGAGAGCAAACTTCCAGCAAGAAGGGAAGACGTTAGAGGAGAGACAGAGACGAAAGAGTTTGCCTAGGCAGGGAGTCAGCACGGAAGCACAGTACAACAGGAGGAATTAACACCGTCCGGACTGTATGCCTTCTTAGTATTAAGTCCAGAGAGGGTAGAAAGTACATCTTTAGAAGAGATTAGGATATTAGGCATAAGTAGAAGAGAGGGGGATGGAGAGGGAGGAATAGCACCGGAATCATCCAAGGTGGAGTTTCTAGCAAAAGTGTGAGCGAAGAGTTCAGCTTTGTCAGAGGAAGAAGTGATAGCTGTCCCATCAGAATAGAAAAGGGGAGGGAAAGACGAGGAAGAAAAATTGTAGACGAGGAGGAAAATTTGTTGGAGAGGTTTTTGGCTAGATGCCAGAAAGCTTGGGAAGAGCTAGAGTTGGATAATTTAGTGCACTTATTATTGATGAAAGAGTGTTTGGCAAGTCGAAGAACAGATTTGGCTTGATTCCAGGCAGAAACATAGGAAGAATGAGATTCTCTAGTTTTAAGGCGTTGATACCATTTAAAAGCTTTCTCCTTGTTGCGAACAGCAGTAGAACAAGCGTGAGTAAACCAAGATTTTTTGTATTAGAGAGTAAGAAAATGGAATTTATGCTTCCATGCCCGAAAGGATTACCTCAGTCATGCATTCAGCACTCTCTGAGGGTCCTCGGCCACAGAAGCAAAAATCATTCCATGGGAAATAAAAAAAAAGTACTGCTGAGGAGACTCACAATCGGCAGTGCCAAAGTGCCACATGCGCCGCCGGCTGGGAGGATCGGGTGGCCGTACCGGAGAGATAGGACAGGTGACAGAGCTAAGTTTATGGTCGGAGGAGCCCAACGGAGAGAAAAGATTTACAGAATAAGCAGAATGGTTAGAGGTTAGAAATAAATCAAGAATGTTGGGCCGCTCCGAAGCGATCCGGGATATGGGTGGGTTGCTGGACTAACTGCTCTAGGTCATTTAAGATAAAAAAGATGTAGGCTTGTTGTTGTTGTTGTTGTTGTTCCCCAAGCTGCCTGGCCGAACAGCCCCAAGGCCCGAGCAAGGCCAAGGCCATAACCGAGCGCCCCCACAGAACCCTCCCCGCCGACCACAATAAAGCCTGGGTGACCGAAGCCACTCCATGGCGGGGAGCTGAGGAGGGTGCGGAAATGCCCGGGAAACCAAAGCCCCACCCAGGGCCCTGTGTCCCTCAGCAATTATGAAGAGAAAGTTGAGGGGCAAGGGAAAAATGTGACGCTTTGGCTTCCAATCTTGGTAGATTGGGAGGTCAATCCACGTTAGAGACGCCGTCACTTGAGATCTAGAAAATATATAAGTAAAAGGAACAGTCAGAGTAAGCTATGGGTATGGCAGAGATTGCTCAGTCTCACTCTGATAGACCAGCCCATCACCAGGTTGGTCAGTGGAAAGAGAGGAGAGCCATTGGTGGTGGTGAACATTAAAATCTCTTAATTAAGATGGAGATTTCTGTGAAAGGAGAGATGGATAGAATGTGTTCCATTTTAGAAGTTGGATAGTCAGTAGAATTAGGGGAGAGATAAACAGCACAGAAATATTTAGTTTGAGAGTGACAAGAAAGCTTTAGCCAGAGAGTTGAGAATTCAGAAGAATCTAATTTGGGAACACAAGAAAAGGCAAGATTGTTGCGTACATAGACGCAACATCCACCTTTGGCTCGAAACTAAGGATAGAGATAGTAGGAGGATACAGAGAAGGGTTTGCTGTCAGCAGTCCCAGACAACTGTGTCTCGGTGAGAAAGAGAAGATCATGGTTGGCAGAGGAGAGGTGGTGTGGAAATTGGAGGAAAGGCCACGAATATTGCATAAATCAATAGTAAGAGTAGAAGGTGGTGGTGGTCCAGAGCATTTTGGCGAGTCATTTCCAGGGGACAGACTGATGGGGGCATTTCTGGTCCCCCCCCCCCCCCCCCCTCCCTTCCCCTGCGGACTCCAAGGCTGGTCGACATTTCATCATTTCACGACGGGTGGATACATGGAGAAATTGGGTTTTGGAAGCATTAAAGGCAACAAGGTTTTCTCTGCCCCAATTATACCACAAAGAGTGAACCTCCCCCCCCCCCCCCCCCCCCGGCTAATCTGTGATAAACTCAACTCTGTCGGCCTGTCTCACTCTCCTTTCATCTTTACACATTTTTCTTCTCCAGGCAACCTCCTTATTTCCGTCTACTTAACCCCCTCCTCCTCCACCTCTCTCACACCCTCTTCCTCCTCCCCCCCCCCCACCTCTTCAAGTGACCCTTCTGTATGATCTCTAACCCTCCACACTTTTTCCCTCCTCCTCCACCTCTCCCTCTCCCCCCCCCTCCAACTCCCCCCCCCCCCTCTCCACACTCTTATTGTTTACCTGAGCCTTATTTCCCTGCACTTAACCCCCCCTCTCTGGCTAACATTAGACGATGTTATGTAGTTTAAGAAGAACCTATGCTATTTAGGGGGTTAATTGAGATTGCGTTTACCCCTTGGAGTCCTAGAGGTAGATCATAAGCTACAGAGTATCGGCTAATAATTGCAATCACAGAAACCTGGCTGGATTAAAGTATAAACGATGGTGAAATAAACATTCAAGGTTTCAATATGGTTAGGAATGATCGCAATAGGCATGGGGGAGGAGTATGTCTGTATGTAAAAAACAACCTCACACACACAACCAGGACCGACCTCCATGTAGAAAATCACGAAGCTCTGTGGATCGATCTACACCTGCCGAGGACAAGACCCATCACAATTGGGGTATGCTATAGGCCACCAGACGACACACAATTCTTGACCAAATTTGAACGAACGTTGTCATCGCTAGACCCTCGGAATGAATCCATCATACTAGGGGATTTTAACCTGTGTTACAAACAACGAAATGATAGGCTTGTACGAGAATATAGGCATATACTGACAATGCACAATCACAAACAACTCATCACAACCCACACACGTATCTCTGTGGGGGTGCACACAGCAAACTTACTCCCTTACTCTTTCTCTGTTATGTGAACGACATGGAACTGAGCGTCTCATGTAAATTATTACTGTATGCAGACGACAGCGTGCTCCTGGTTTCAGGAAAAGACCCAATAAGTATTGCCGCTTCACTTTCCAAAGAACTAGCATCATGTAGTGAATGGCTAGTGGACAATAGACTATCTCTTCACCTGGGCAAGACGGAAGCCATCTTATGTGGAACAAAACGCAAACTGAAAGACATTGTGGGCTTCTCGGTCAACTGTAATGATATTCCTATAACAACAGTGTCACAAGTTAAATATCTCGGACTGAAACTGGACGCAAGTTTGTCAGGGGAAACAATTTTGGAATCTATCCTGAGTAAGTGTAGAGCACGTATAAAATACCTGTATAGACAGGTGGGATGCTTGCCCGCGGCGACCAAAAAGACCCTCTGCCAAGCGCTTGTTCAATGTCATTTTGACTATTCTGTGTCATCTTGGTACTCTGCATCATCTAAATCAGCACAGCACAAACTTCAGGTCACTCAAAATAAAATGGTTAGGTTCATGCTGAACCTTGGACCCAGATCACATGTTGGCCAGGAACAACTTCAGTCACTAGGTATGTTCAATGTCGCTGACAGGGCCAAACAAATCAGGCTCACTAATGCCTTCAAAATTTTCTATGACAGAGCTCCAGAGTACCTAAAGAATGATTTTGTTAAAGCAAATGAGAGGAGTGGACATAATACAAGAAACAGGATGTTTAATTTTAAGGTCCCGAGAATCCAAGGACAGGGTAAGCAAACATTCTTCTTCACCGCCATCAAAGACTGGAACGACCTACCCCAGTCAGTCCGTGAAAAGAGAACACTGTATTCCTTCAGACGTAGCCTGAAGGAACACCTGAACCGGACAGCTGCGAGAAGGGAGCACCAAGCTTATGTCTACTACTAAATGCGACATAAGAGATAGACAAACCAAACTGAAATGATTACTGATTACGGATTACTGATATTTACTATAGGAT
>JBAKBP010016184.1:37500-52706 GCA_037953745.1 Lithodes maja
AGAGAGAGAGAGATGAATACAAATTTCCCCTTAAAAATTTGCCTTGAAATTTATTGTTTTATTAAGAAAGGGTGTAAGAGAAAGAGTGTGAGAGAAAGAGTGTGAGAGAAAGAGTGTGAGAGAAAGTGTAAGAGAAAGAGTGTGAGAGAAAGAGTGTGAGAGAAAGTGTTAGAGAAAGAGTGTGAGAGAAAGAGTGTGAGAGAAAGTGTGAGAGAAAGAGTGTGAGAGAAAGAGTGTGAGAGAAAAGGGTTAAGGGGAGATGGGCCGTTTTTTCTAGCCACATTTTTCTATCGAAAAATTTACAAATTGATCTTAAATGGGGTCCAGGGAGTGCTTTTTATAAGCGGAGGTCGAGCGAGGAAAATAACAAAATAAGCGAAAATATAAATAAATAGACTACAAATACGACTGGCCCCTAAAATAAAGTGTTAAATAAAGTGTTAAATAAAGTGTTAAATAAAGTGTTAAATAAAGTGTTAAATAAAGTGTTAAATAGTGTTAAATAGTGTTAAATAAAGTGTTAAATAAAGTGTTAAATAAAGTGTTAAATAAAGTGTTAAATAAAGTGTTAAATAAAGTGTTGCAAGAGAAAGCAGTGCCCACGTGTGCGATAATGGTTGTTTGCATAATAGAGAGGCTGGTAATGACCTCTTTCTCTCTCTCTCTCTCTTTTTGTGTGTGTGTGTGTTGCTGCCACCCACCCTCTCTCTCTCTCTCTCTCTGTGTGTTGCTGCCACCCCACCCCCTCTCTCTCTCTCTCACTCTCTCTCTCTGTTGTGTGTGTGTGTTGTGTGTGTTGCTTCCCCCCCCCCTCTCTCTCTCTCTCTCTCTCTCTCTCTCTCTCTCTCTCTCTCTCTCTCTCTCTCTCTCTTTGTTGTGTGTGTGTGTTGCTTCCCCCCCCCACTCTCTCTCTCTCTCTCTCTCTCTCTCTCTCTCTCTCTCTCTCTCTCTCTCTCTCTCTCTCTCTCTCTCGCTCATTAATGCTAAATGTAACCTATGCAATCACATACAGAATACGCGCACATTTCACATTGCAACATTATTGAATGGCATGTGAATAGATGCAACTATTCAGAAATCCAGCAATAAATAATTTTAGAGATCTGGCAAAATATTCAATACATCACGATACTCTTTCGAAGAACTTAGAAGAATATCGAGATGTTGCGTATTGTAAGTTGCTCTCTCGTGCAAATAAGGCCTTTGAAATACTCCTAATGTGTTCTCACTATGCATAGTTAGAACGGCCAATTGTGTAGCTGTGTAGTGTAATGGGGAACAGAACACATGTTAACTATATACATGCATTTCATTTATATGTATATATATATATATATATATATATATATATATATATACACACACGCGCACACAAAAATCAATGGTAGAAAACTTTATTAACACAATTGGATAATGCCAATTTAATGTGTAAATTTAATTTCAAACCAATGGTAAACAAATGGTGATTTTTTCTTTGTGCAATCAAGAGGCCTAGTCCCTGAGCCAATTGTGTGCCTTTGTTCTGTTTTATTTGGTGTATAATAAACATCAAATCAATTAAGGGGAGATATCCACTTGAGGGACTTTTTTCTTGACCCCTTTCTCCCTCATGTTTAGCCCCATTGCTTTTGAGATTTTAAGACGTTTGCCCATTAGTTTGGGGATTTTTAAGAATTTCCGCCCCATTCTGTCAATTTTAAGACCTTTCGTGCCATTTAGGTGTCGATTGTATCCTGGCGAGCGATAGCGAACCTGTAATTTAAGAGCAATCGGCCTTCGGCCGGAACATTTTTCGGTACAAATTTATCTTGAAAGGGGGTCAAGGGGGTGAAATTTTAAGATTGCTGGAGGAGTAGGAAAGAAAGTAGAAACCTCCCCTTAACCCTCTCACGACCATAGGACGCAGAGGTTGCCAGATTAGCAATAAGAAATAGATTACTCTCACTGTTATAATTACCTCTCCAAAATTAGTTTTCTGCCCACAGCTAATTCAAAGACAACTGCAGAGGTTGAAGTAACTAAACTAAAGGTTTATAGATACCCCTGATGGTAACAAAGGCTTTAAAGTATCCCCAATAGGCTCAACACAGCTAACTCAAAGACAACTGCAGAGGTTGAAGTAACTAAACTAAAGGTTTATAGATACCCCTGATGGTAACAAAGGCTTTAAAGTATCCCTAATAGGCTCAAAAATCGCGTCAGGATGTGAGAGGGTTAATATGCGTGTGTGTGTGTGTGTGTGTGTGTGTGTGTGTGTGTGTGTGTGTGTGTGTGTGTGTGTGTTGTTGCTCTTCTCTCTCTCTGTATGTGTGTAGTAAAAACTCAAAAAGTAATTATATATATAATATATATATATATATATATATATATATATATATATATATATATATATATATATAGTAAATAAATAGCCTATATACTGTACCTATATAATAATAATAATAATAATAATAATAATAATAATAATATACGTATGACGCCACCTTAACTGTTTTCAAGTGAGTGTTCTCTTGGGAGTAACTCGACAGGTCCCTCCCTTCATTCACACCCTCATTTGCCTAAGGGGAGATTTCCACTTGAGGGATTTTTTTCTTTACCCTTTTCTCCCTCATGTTTAGCCCCATTGCTTTTGAGATGTTAAGACGTTCGGCCCATTAGTTGGGCGATTTTAAGAACTTTCACCCCATTTATGTCACTTTTAAGATCTTTCGTCCCATTTAGGTGTCGATTTTTTCCTGGCGAGCGATAGCGAGCCTGTAATTTAAGAGGAACCGGCCTTTGGACGGGACATTTTTCTAACGAAAAATGTACAAATTTATCTTGAAAGGGGGTCATAGGGGTGTAATTTCAAGCTTGATGGAAGTCTAAGAAACACACTAAAAACCTCCCCTTAAGAGAGTGAGGGTTGGGTTTTTCTGGCCCCCCTTCTCCCCTCATGTTTAGCCCCATTACTTTCAGTTTTTATGACGTTCGGTTCATTAGTTTGGCGATTTTAAGACCTTTCACGCCATTTCTTTGTCAATATTTATTCAAACCTTTTGTGCCAATTAGGTGACGATTTTTTCATTGGTGAGCGATAGCGAGCCTGATAACCCAGGTTCGAATCCCGATGGATCACATAATTATATGCTTTCATTACTGATAACCTAAGTTCGAATCCCGGTGGATCACATATATGCTTTCATTAATGTGATAACCCAGGTTCGAATCCCGGTGGATCACATATATGCTTTCATTAATGTGATAACCCAGGTTCGAATCCCGATGGATCACATAATTATATGCTTTCATTACTGATAACCTAAGTTCGAATCCCGGTGGATCACATAATATGCTTTCATTAATGTGATAACCCAGGTTCGAATCCCGGTGGATCACATATATGCTTTCATTAATGTGATAACCCAGGTTCGAATCCCGATGGATCACATAATTATATGCTTTCATTACTGATAACCTAAGTTCGAATCCCGGTGGATCACATAATTATATGCTTTCATTAATGTGATAACCCAGGTTCGAATCCCGGTGGATCACATATATGCTTTCATTAATGTGATAACCCAGGTTCGAATCCCGGTGGATCACATATATGCTTTCATTACTGATAACACAAGTTCGAATCCCGGTGGATCACATATATGCTTTCATTTATGTGATAACCCAAGTTTGAATCCCGGTGGATCACATATATGCTTTCATTAATGTGATAACCCAGGTTCGAATCCCGGTGGATCACATATATGCTTTCATTACTGATAACCCAAGTTCGAATCCTGGTGGATCACATATATGCTTTCATTAATGTGATAACCCAGGTTCGAATCCCGGTGGATCACATATATGCTTTCATTTATGTGATAACCCAAGTTTGAATCCCGGTGGATCACATATATGCTTTCATTAATGTGATAACCCAGGTTCGAATCCCGGTGGATCACATAATTATATGCTTTCAATAATTTCAATAGAGGTGTTTGGTGTTGTGGTGAAATAAATAAAAATACAGATTTAGGAGGAATCAGCCTTCGGCCGGGACAATTTTGTACCAAAAAAATTACTAATTTATCTAGAAGGCAGATCTTGGGGATATTTTTTTAAGCTTGATGGAGGTGTAAAAAGGAAACTAATATATACAGTATATATACAGTATATATACAGTATATATACAGTATATATACTGTATATATACAGTATATATACAGTATATATACAGTATATTATATATACAGTATATATACAGTATATATACAGTATATTATATATACAGTATATATACAGTATATATACAGTATATATACAGTATATATACAGTATATATACAGTATATTATATATACAGTATATATACAGTATATTATATATACAGTATATATACAGTATATATACAGTATATATACAGTATATATACAGTATATTATATATACAGTATATATACAGTATATATACAGTATATATACAGTATATTATATATACAGTATATATACAGTATATATACAGTATATATACAGTATATAATATATATACAGTATATATACAGTATATATACAGTATATATACAGTATATATACAGTATATTATATATACAGTATATATGAAAGTAGGAATACAAACGTGGCTGATTGTATGTGTGTATGCCCCGACAGAGGATATACTTGAAAGAAAGAAAGAGGAGTTCTGGATGAATGTGGAGGCGTGCCTGGAGAAGTTTGACAAGAACGTGTAGTATGACATTATAAGCCCTGCATATATATTGCTATACATATATCTCACTGCTTATATGCCTTTATCCCTGTAACTTTTAAACTCTCAACATTCTTATTAAACATTCTTCATTTATTAAACTCCCTATAACTTTATCTATCTCTTTATCATATAATATATTTGTTGTTACTTCCACTTAAATCAACACCCATTTCCCCTGTAAGTGTAAACTGTTTAAGGTATTTATCCGGTCCTACGTCATACCAGAATGCTGAGTTGATGCGTGTTGCTTCAGCATCCTTGAACCCAGTCGATGCCTTCTTACTCAGGCATCTTCAGTTATACTTCAACAGACCTCAGCCAGAGAGAGTCAGAGCTCTTTACTCCCTCTAGACTCTAGACTCAGACTCATCCTCTATAGCCAAGCTCCTATATCCCCTAGATATATTAGACCACACAAGTCATATATCACCTTGCTCCTCAGGCTTTTATTACAAGTCTTATCATATATCTGTACTTATATACCTGTACGTTTATACTTATTATCACTTATCCAATAATTAATGTGTTGTGTTATTACCTATAATCCCCTATATACTTAACATATTATATGGCGACCTTGCCAAGATGACCAAGGGAAGGTGTGGGCCGATTCTTTTGATCGTCTTGATTGTCCACCTGATGGGCACCTTTGCCATCCATTCGAATGGCGCGGTAGTTAGTCCTACAGGTAGGATGACCTTGGTTTCGGATGTTATGGCAGTAAAATTCACCAACGTCGACCTGAGTGTTATGGCCCCGACCTTGGCGAAAGCTATCAATGCCTTAAGAAGTTCAGATTCTATTTTGACAGTGTTTCTGAATCACTCAAACATCAAACATAGCAATCACCACGCAACTCTAACTCAGTTACTTTGGAGAACTAATGTGGTGAAAAACACCTTAGATTACTTGTTCATTCAAATAGCCTCTAAAAATTCCGGTCAAACCAAGGTCAGAATCCAAACGAGCTAGACTTAGAAACAAGAGAGGACTTATTGATGCAGGAGGTTACCTGTTGTCTTCTCTCTTCGGGACAGCTACTGAAGACCAAGTGAACGCCATCGCTGATAAAATCGGTGAAGTAGAAAATACCCTCAGAAGCCAAGAAAAGTTAGTGGAGATCCAATTAGACACTATTAATGAAATCTCTACTCATGTTAACGACTTACAATCTCTCATGAGTAAAGCGGAATCTACCATTAATGAACTTTCTGATATTACCTCATTTCTTGAAAACATTCTAGAAATCTCTACCCAACTTGACAACATTTATTTTATCTCTATGAAATTAGAGTCAGACTTTAGTAGACTCTTAAACGCCCTCAACGATGCTGAACACGGTATAGTGAGCTCAGATCTTCTTCCCTTGAGTAGTCTGAGGAAAATCATCACTCAGGCCGGCAATGACTTCCGCCTCTTACCAATGTTCCCGCTTGACCAAATTGAACTTTTATATGGATATATTGATGTCCACATGTATAACTATGAATATATGCTTATTATTCCATTTGCATCATCCATTTCTTTCGCCCATTACTTGATCACTCCTTTCCCCTTTTTCCTCAACAATCAATTAGTTTCTTTGGACAACTCCTTCAGCAACTTGTTCATCTCCACTTCCGAGAATCACCACGCCTGGTTGGATGATTATTCATTCTCTACTCTCTGTCACTCCCCTATTATACCCAGGCCATTTGCCCAGCCTTTGCTCTCAAGTTAATCCCCTTCCATGCTGACGGCTGTGCTAGTGCCTTGATTCACAATAATTCCATTATAGAACATTGCCAGCTCAAGGAAGTTGCTAAGAAACCCTTCTATCATCCTAGGTGTCTCTTGGTTTGCTCTTTCTCGCCTGAATCTTCGCATTGCTGCTCTTGAAGCCTACGCGAGGAATAGAGCACTTTAAGTTCTTTCTTTATTTTTTTTTAATATATTTATTTATATGTATATATATTTATATCGTCAGTGGAACAGCTTAGGGTATTATTTCTTTCCACTGTCAGATGTTAAATTGTATTACTATATAAGTTTACACCTGCCATGTGTTATATATAGCAGTTGTAATCTTCTCCTTATACTCAACTATATATTTATATTATTTAACATAAACCTTTATTCTAATTTGTTGGTAGCTCACACCCTTGATCTAGGTCTAATGGACAATTTTGATACGGTGTGATGTGTCAACAGACTAGTCATTTTTTTTTACTATAGTTGATCATGGTGAGATCAATTCTTTTACCCCCCCGGCGAATGTAGTATGACATTATAAGCCCTGCATATATATTGCTATACATATATCTCACTGCTTATATGCCTTTATCCCTGTAACTTTTAAACTCTCAACATTCTTATTAAACATTCTTCATTTATTAAACTCCCTATAACTTTATCTATCTCTTTAACATATAATATATTTGTTGTTACTTCCACTTAAATCAACACCCATTTCCCCTGTAAGTGTAAACTGTTTAAGGTATTTATCCGGTCCTACGTCATACCAGAATGCTGAGTTGATGCTGTGTTGCTTCAGCATCCTTGAACCCAGTCGATGCCTTCTTACTCAGGCATCTTCAGTTAGACTTCAACAGACCTCAGCCAGAGAGAGTCAGAGCTCTTTACTCCCTCTAGACTCTAGACTCAGACTCATCCTCTATAGCCAAGCTCCTATATCCCCTAGATATATTAGACCACACAAGTCATATATCACCTTGCTCCTCAGGCTTTTATTACAAGTCTTATCATATATCTGTACTTATATATCTGTACGTTTATACTTATTATCACTTATCTAATAATTAATGTGTTGTGTTATTACCTATAATCCCCTATATACTTAACATATTATAAACGAAAGAATATTTCTGATTGGGGATATGAATGGTAAGGTGGGTGATAGGAAAGTTGAGGGAGTGGTGGGAGGGTGGGGGGTACCATCAAAGGTGAATGGGAATGGTAGTGCACTTTTTTTTTTTTTTTTTTTTTTTTTTTTTTTTTTTTATATTCCAACTTACTTCCTCTCGGGCATAGGCTGAGAGCCTTAACATTCACCACTTTACAATGAACAGTGAAGCCCGTGAGGTCTTGTTCCAGTCTAGGGAGTGAGACAAGTGAAGCACGTAGAGTACAACGAGCACCTGCCATCTTGCCTTCACATGAGGCACGGTGCTCACTCATGGCCCGAAACGACCCCATCTCTGAAGCCACCTCGTTCCCATGCTTCACTGTCTCACCCCCTACACTCGGACGCTCACACTTACACACAAACAACGCCACCCGTTGAGCAGATAACTCACCAGGCATTGCACCCCTATAGCATATTTTGAATATGGGAATATTCATACAGTGCTATTTAATCAGGGAACAATGAGGGTATTTTATTGACGTTTCGGTGGGCTTGTGGTAATGCTCTGATACCAGGTACAGCACAAATTCGATCCCAATAATATCTTCCCATTGATACATCGGGATTTGAACCTGGGACCTTTGGATTACCAGGCCAGTGGCAAGACCACTCCACCACACCTCCCCTTGTGGACGTATGTGTGGAGAGGAGGCTGTGGATAGCCAACACCTTCTTCCGACATAGAATGATCCACAGGTACACGTGGAAACGGATGTTGACGATGAAGGATAAGACAGTGGTGGAACGAAAGTCATTGATTGATTATGTACGTGTGGATGAACGAATGAAGAAATCTGTGATGGATGCTAGGGTGTATAGGGGCATTGGAGGGGTCTGTCTGATCATTATGTAGTGGTAGCTAAGGTTAGGATACAAAAGAAGTGGGTGAGGAGAGCTGGAGGGAGGCGAGAGGAGGGTGGAATGGTGAGGAGGTTGGAGAGGTTGCAGGAGGAGGAAGTCAGGGAGGAGTACAGGAGAGCAGTGGAAAGACGACTAGGTGGGTTCGACCTGGAAGTTATGGAGGAAGTGGAGGAGATGAGCAAGGTGTTTAAGGATGAGATCTGTGCAGCATGTGAGGAGGTGTGTGGAGTGAGGAGAAGAGGGAGGGGAGTGAAAGGTACAGCATGGTGGACAGAAGAGGTAAGAATAGCTGTGGAAGAAAAGAAGAAAGCATATAGAGAGTGGTTGGGTAGTAGAGGGAATGAAGATTTCGAGAGACAGAAACGAGCGAGGTACGTGGAGAGTAAGAGGGTGGTGAAGAGAGTAGTGAAGGAAAGTAAGAGAAGAGTAGATGAGGAATTTGGAAGGAATCTGAGTATAAAATGGAGGGAGAGTAAGAAACTGTTCTGGAAAGAAGTCAAAAAAGTTAGGGAAGGTAGCAAGGGAAACAGTAAGGATGTGAAAGATAAGAATGGGAGAATGCTAGCCGAGAAGCAAGAAAGAGTCGAAAGATGGAGGGAGTACTTCAATGAGTTGCTAAATGTAAGGAATGAAGAGCCAGCAAACATAGCTGGATATGGTATGGGAGGGAGAAGAAGAGAAGTAGTGGAGGAGGAGGTGGGGATCAGGAGGTCAGAAGTGTGGGAAGCCATGAAAAGAGTGAAGTTGGGGAAAGCACCAGGACCAGATGGAGTGTGTCGGGAAATGTTGAGGTATGGTGATGAGATAGTGATAGAATGGGTATGGAAAATGTGCAAACTAGCATGGGAGAAGGGGAGTGCACCCGATGACTGGAAGACTGGCATAATAGTCCCCCTATATAAGGGCAAAGGAGAAAGAGGAGTGTGTGGTAACCACCGAGGAATATGTCTTCTAAGCGTAGTAGGGAAGGTATACAGTAGGGTAGTGATTGAGAGAGTGAGAGTGAGAACGGAAAAATGGATAGGCGACGAGCAGGGAGGTATTAGGAAGGGAAGAGGATGTGTAGATCAGATTTTTACCCTGAATTGTGTTGTGGAGAAATATCTGGAGAAGCAACAAAAGGTGTATGTTGCCTTTATGGACTTGGAGAAGGCCTATGACAGAGTGGATAGAGAAGGTTTGTGGAAAGTACTTAGAATATACGGAGTAGAGGGCAAGTTGCTGAAAGCAGTGAAGAGCATGTATGAGGGTGCAAAGGCGGCAGTACGTGTGGAGAGTGAGCAGAGCGAGTTCTTTGACCTGAATGTTGGTTTGAAACAGGGGTGTGTGATGTCCCCGTGGTTGTTTACTGTATATATGGATGGAGTCATGAAAGAAATACTATCAAGAGCAGTGGATGTTGGTGTATCGCTGAAAAGGGAGGGAATTGAGTGGAAGCTACCTATACTGCTGTTTGCGGATGATACAGTTCTGATGAGTGATAATGAATGGGAGTTGCAGGGTCTGGTAAATGAGTTTGGAACAGTGTGCGAAAAACGGAATTTGAAGGTAAATGCGGGGAAGAGCAAGGTTATGGTCTTCGAAAGGGGTGAAATCACAGAGTGTGAGGTGAAGCTGAACAGTCAGGCTATGGAGATCGTCAACTCTTTTAAGTATCTGGGCAGTGTATTGAGTAAAGATGGGACTATGGATGAAGAAGTGCGGGAGAGGGTACAACAGGGGAAGAGGGTTGTAGGAATGCTAAAAGCAGTAACAAGAAATGGGGTGGTCAGTATGGAAGTGAAGAAATCCTTGCATGACAGTGTGGTAATCCCGACACTGACTTACAGAAGCGAAGCATGGACGTTGGTTGAGAGACTCAGACCAAGAGTGAGAGCAGTGGAAAATAATTACTTAAGGAGTGCGTGCGGAGTTACATGGAGGGATAGACAGACGAATGAGGAAGTAAGAAGGTGTGGTGTGGAGGTAGATGTTGGAAAGTGTGAAAAGGAACAACTTGAGATGGTTCGGCCATATGGAACGTATGGAAAGCCAGAGAATGACTAAGAGGGTGTACGAGAGCGAGGTGGAGGGACAGAGGGGGAGAGGTAGACCGAATGAGAGGTGGAAGGATGGAGTGAGGAAGTACATGAACGAAGGCGGTGCTGGATGGGGGGAGGGGTGTCGACTGACTGAGGACAGAGGTGCATGGGGGCGGTTCATTCGTGGCCACCCCTTCGGGGATTGCGGCGTCAGGCAATAGATGATAGATAGATATATATATATATATGTATATACCGGTATATATATATATATATATATATATATATATATATATATATAATATATATATATATATATATATATATATATATATATATTATATATATATATATATAATATATATATATATATATATATATATATATATATATATATATATATATATATATATATATATATATATATACATCAACCAATAATTACACCCTTCCCTTTTAACCCCTTCTGTACCGGCGACGTCTTTATCATTCTGTTCTAGCTTTATTTAGACGATTTTATTTAGTTTAAGAAGGACGTCTACCCCATTAAGGGAGATGTCGACTTGAGGGATTTTTTTCTTGACTCCTTTCTCCCTCATGTTTAGCCCCATTGTTTTTTAGCTTTTAAGACGTTTGCCCCATTAGTTTGGTCATTTTTAAGAATTTCCGCCCCATTCTATCAATTTTAAGACCTTTCGTGCTATTTAGGTGTCGATTTATCCTGGCGAGCGATAGCGAGCCTGTAATTTAAGAGTAATCGGCCTTCGGCGCGGGACATTTTTCTACCGAAAAATGTACAAATTTTCTTGAAAGGGGGGTCAAGGGGGTGAAATTTTAAGATTGCTGGAGGAGTAGGAAACAAACTAGAAACCTCCCCTTAAAAAGGCTACAAACTATCTACATTTATCCTTTTAGCTTCCATATATCTTTCCTAAGTTTCATAAAATCGTCTAAATGTAGCTGAAATCAAGTACAAAAGACATCGCTGGTACAAAAGGGGTTAACTGCAATATATACATGTTTACCTTTAGCGCGCTAGTAATGGCCATGTGGGTGTTTTCAAGGTGAGTGTTCTCTTGGGAGTAACTCGACAGGTCCCTCCCTCCACATCCTCATTTGCCTAAGTCCACTCTTCTGCTTGGCTTAAGGGGGTTGACCTGCTTTTGTTCTCTCCTTTTCTCTCTTTCTCTGGCTTGTATCCATTTGGCCCCATTCAGCCTACTGTTTTAAGACGTTTATCCCCATCCAGGTGTCAATTTTTTACTGGTGAGTGGTAGCGAGCCAGCATATTTTTTAAATGTTATTGACAGCAGGCTAAATTTGTACATTTTTCGATAGAAAAATGTCCCCGGCGAAGCCGGATTTCTTCATATAATGCTGGCTCGCTATCGCTTACCAGGAAGAAATCGACACATAGATCGGGATTAACGTCTTAAAATAGTTGGCTGAATGGGGCCGAATGGATACAAGCCAGAGAAATAGAGAAAAGGACAGAAATAAACACAAAGCAGGTCACCCCCCTTAAGGCTTGCTTGCCCCTTGATTTTTCTCGCAATTTCGTACTTACAGTATGTAATGCATTTAGCCGAGTTGGGGCGGTGTTTTTTATTACTATTATATTTATCAATCTATTGCCAGACGTCATGAAGCACGAAGGGGTGACCAAAAATGAATCGTCCCCATGCACCTCTGTCCCCAGTCAGTCCAATACCTCTTTCACGGATATACCTCTCAACTCCATCCTTCCACCTCACTCTCGGTCTGCTTCTCCCTCTCTGTCCTTCCACTTCACACTCATACACAATCTTAGTCATTCTCTCACATCCCATACGTTCCACCACATGGCTGAACCATCTCAAGGTGTTCCTTTTCACACTTTCCAGCACATCTACATCCACACCCACACCGCTCTCGTACCTCCTCATTCGTCTGTCTATCCCTCCATGTAACTCCACATGCACTTTCACGTAACTAATGTACACCCCTCTCACTCTTGGTTTGTGTCTCACCAACAACGTCCATGCTTCACTCCCGTATATCGATGTCTAGATTACCACACTATCGTGCAAGGACTTCTTTACTTCCATGCTGACCACCCTATTTCTTGTTACTGCTTTCAGCGTTCCCACAACCCTCTTCCCCTGTTGCAACCCTCTCCCGCACTTCATCCTCCATACTCCCATCTTTACTCAACACACTGCCAAAATACTTAAATGAGCTGACAATCTCCACAACCTGAACGTTCAACCTCACCACACACTCTATGACTGCACCCCTTTCAAAGACCATAACCTTGCTCTTCCCCGCATTCACCTTCAGGTTCCGTTTTTCACGCTGTTCCAAACATATTTACCAGACCCTGCAACTCCCATTCATTATCACTCATCAGAACTGTATCATCAACAAACAGCAATTTATTTGCAATTTTCGAGCTTTTTTATTGCTTAGCTTGCTCCTTTGACCTTCTTCAAACTATCAATAATAAGTGGACCCAACCTTTAACCCACAAACAGCGGGTTTTGTAGAATTTCCTAGGCACCCTGAGCAGCGCGATTTAATTCTCCCAAACTCTATCAACCAAAGCCTTAACACCCTTATTAGCGGGCTAGGCGGTTTATTTATATGTACCGCCCAGCGGGGTGTTTTTAGCCAAAATAGGGCTGTTTACGTGATCATTTTCATGCCTAAATAAGACCCAGAGCGTAAAACAAGTATCTATCCCTGAAAGGGCATAAATAGAGCTTTCCAATGACACCATAACGATCCTTTTATGACGGCTAGTTTTCTTGCAACAACCGCGCAACGCGAGTGCAAAAAGCATGTAATTCGGTACTTTCCCCATACAATTCAGTATGTAGCGAGTGAGAGAGGGAGGGAGGAGGTGGGATTCGTGTCAGTAGGTTCGCCGCGGTGGTCTGGAGCAGTCATACGCTCGCTACTCTCCTGCCACCACTTGTCTCTCTCTCTCAGCAACATTACGTGCTGAAATTGCCACACGACCTATGTCGCGCGCCGCCAGATAGTCCAGATTTATTATACTCGACTTATGTTGCGCGCCGACACATAGGGGTTAAATTAAGGAAGGAGAACATTTTTGTGGAAGAACAACCTGTTCTCGCCTTTACGGAGACACCATAGTATCCTTCTTAGCGGGTTTGTGTCCTTGGCAGTGAAGAGAAGAAGTGGATGTGTATATATTTGTGTATTTTCAAGTGCCCCTTGAACAGGCATTTTAATGGTTATTCCCGTTTTTTTAACTTGCTCTTCCTCTATGAAATAAAGTGTTAAGGAGGAAAACAAAATGTGTGGAAAGAAAGCTCGTGTTTATTCTGGCCTGTACGAAGTCAACTAAATTGCATTTCCAGATGGTCTGTGGTCTTGACAATGACAAGAGGAAGTGAAGATGGGTAATACATAGCCCTAAACGTTAACAAAAAAAAATATATATATATAAAGTTCTTCCATGTATTCTCCCCACCCAGTCCATCCACCTGTCAATATTAATAATTAACAGAGAGAGAGAGAGAGAGAGAGAGTACAAAGGAGTACAAAGGAAATCAAGCAACAACAGATCTAGTGACCCTTCTAGGTTGCTTGTCCTCCAAAACACTGAGGATCAAGTGTCCAAACAGTGGTTTAGAGTGGGTAAGGGAACATTGGAAAGGGAATTACTGCCCTGGAACTAATGTCCGTGGCAGGATTAGGAAGTTAGTTAGTAGAGGACAGATGGGTTAGTAACTGAGGGGGGGATAAAATAAAGTTATTCATTTACAAACGCAGTCAGTCGCGGGTTTGATGAGAGATATTTGTCTAGGCGGAGTTTAAATTAATCAACGGTGATGCAGTCTATAACGTTTCGGGGAAGCCCATTCCACACGTTGACAACTCGATTGAAGAAGAAATTCTTAGATTCGTGTGAGTTAAAAGATTTACCAATAATTTTGCAACCGTTTCCCCGCGTGTAATTAGATTGGTCGATAGTGAAGTACTTACTACAGTTCATATTGTCGATGCCTTTGATGATTTTGAACACTTGAATTAAGTCACCTCTTAATCTGCGCTGGGTTAAAGGAAATAGATTTAATTCTCTAAGACGCTCTTCGTATGGTTTGTTCTTTAGGCTAGGTATCATTTTGGTAACTCTACGTTGAACTCGACTCGTTCTAGCTTGTTTATGTATTTTTGGTAATAAGGGCACCAGGGTTGAACGCAGTATTCCAGAAGAGGGCGGACTAAGGAATTGTAAAGGGTTAGGATAACTTCTTTGGATTTATGCTCAAATGACCTGCCGATAAAGCCAATTATTTTGTTTGCCTTCTTAACAACTTCTGAACATTGTTGACTCGGTTTTAGGTTACTCGATATTGTTACTCCCAGATCGGTTTCTCTGTTTACATTCTTAAGCTGAGTGCCATTCATCGAATAGTTTGCTTTCTCATTTAGGTATCCGACGTGTAGTACTTTACATTTATCCGCATTGAAACTCATTTGCCAAATTTGGGCCCATGACAATTTATCTAGATTGTGTTGCATATCATCAACTTGTTCTTTTGAGAGTACGCTATTTGCAATTTTTGTATCGTCAGAAAATTTTGAGATTGTACAGGTGAGACCCTCATCTATGTCGTTGATGTAAATTAGAAAGAGAATTGGTCCTAGTACCGATCCCTGGGG